>JASPKZ010000301.1:0-84295 GCA_030220185.1 Diploptera punctata
CAGGAAAACTTTAAGGCCAAACGATCCCTGAAATCATATGGCCATCATCATATTTCACCGGTGTGGAAAGCAACGGGAAGCTACCACACCTACAATTCCCTAGTAAAGCTGCAAGCATAGCATGAAAATGCTATGATTGCAGTGAAGGACCTGTCCTAGGGCAGAATTACTATGGATGGATTGTAAATATTATAGGGAAGCGCCGCTTCCATTGACGCCTCGCCACTGATCCTGTGTTATTCTTTGCTGCAGTAAATCAATTCTGATTCATTCCACTAAACAATTCTTAACTACATTGTAAATAAAATCATGATACACATATATAGCCCTAATATGAATTTGCATTCATTTTCTTTTTTTTTCAGGAACAATGTAGACTGACAAAAATTCAAAATCATAGCAATACATAAATGTCATTAAAATTCGAGCACAATACATTAATGTAGTAGACAGTCCTTTGAATATATTATTTTAAGTCACGAATTTAAAGTGCGTAGAGGAATTGCATATCCTGTTTGTGTGTTAACGTCAGAGCAAACAATTGCTATTAAACCAACAGAGTAGCTCATGTATTATAAGAAACAATTGCAAGCGATATATCAAATCTCTCTTGTTACAAAATAAAGAGCGAGATTAAATCAGTCGAGTGAACAACAGATAACTCTGACGTGTAAATGAGGAGATTGTGCAGTTTTTTATGCATTTCATCATCACGTGACTTTACACACTCTTTGGATTCCAGCCAAATTCCAGATATCCGGAAATCGAGTTCATTTACGTTTCTATTTGTTAAGAACATATTACCTCTGCCTATTATTTTGTGAAAGAGATGTACAAACTAGAATTGCAATGGCAAAAAAATGCAACTAAGACATTGCATGGAATGATTTGGAACAAAATATTACAAAGGAAAATAAAATGAAAATTTAAAGAGGATACAGAATATTTTGTCATATGGAAGTGAAACTTGGTCTTTGACGAATTACAAAAGAATAAAATTAGAACAGTTGAATTTGATTATCTTAGAAGAAGCCTTCAAAAACAAGACAGGATAAAATAAGAAACTAATTCCTTTAGAGAGAAATGAATGTCACCACATCTGTTGTAAGATGATTGAAAATCAAACGCTTAAATGGTATGGCCATGTACAAAGAATGGAAAATGAAAGATGGTCAAAATATATCTATTAATTAAATAAAAATAAAACTTAGTTTTATTTGATTTTAATATTTATTAAGATATAATTCACTGACAGCTGTTTCGGTACACTGTACCTTCTTCAGACATGTTAACAAATTATAAATTGTGTTATTATAGTACATATCAACTGATCTAAGCAACAATACAACAATAATTTATTTACATTTTTAAATTTAACAAAGGTAAGGTAAAGTGATCCCACAACAGGCCTCAGGAGGCCCTTGGGGTAATAGAAGGTTAAGGCTCCCACTTTTTCTAGACAATCGGCACTTGATGTCAGCCGGGTTGTCAGCCCAGCGTGACGGCCGCCTTTACCCCAGAACAAGCGTCTGGTACTTATTTCCGTTAGAGGCTGAGTCGACCCCAGCGCCATAGTGCCGCCAGAGGGTTTGGGTCAGTTTAAAAATCCTGACCCCAACGGGACTTGAACCCTCGACCCTCCGGCTTGTAGCTCAGTGCCTTAACCACTACGCTACGGCGTGCCCCCAATTTAACAAAGGTGATTCATTCAAATCAAGTTGAGAATTTAACAGTTTATTACTACGTACTTTTCAATTTATTTATTTCTACAGCCTCCAAAAGGTCCAACTTCTTACCCATATCACAAACATGCAAAATTTCAAAATTTGGATCGAAACAATGATAAAATTGGAATAGGTGGTTAGCATATTTTGAATATATACAATGGTCACCCCTGGAAGAAATAAACGTGGCAGACCAAAATGGAAGTGGAAAATCTATATCAGAACTGTAATGGATAATAGGAATTTGGAAGAGGGAGATTGGAATGATAGAGATAAATGGAAACTGAAGACGGCAAACCTATAAGTGGGGGAAAGCCGAAGAAGAAGAAGAAATCGTACTGTATCTTTTTTTAATCAATATGGACATAAGAACATATAATTTCTGTTTAAGTTGTACATAAATTATTGAGACAGGGTGATTTGTTTCAACTGGTAGTTTGACACTTGGTTTTACGAGTTACGGCGAATTAATATCGTAGAGATGTCAAACGTCATTTTGTTTCTCTTCAGTGCATTCTCCGATAGACATTGACTGAATATTAAGAGATACAAAGGATAAACCGGTAAACAAAAAAATTATAAAAGTAAAGCGAAACCAAAATAAAGAATAGAAATATAGAGAAGTTGACATTGCATATATTTACCAAGTTGTTAAAGATAGCTGGTATAAATGGTATATTTCAATCCATAATTGGAAAGTCGCGTGTTTAACAGCGAAATAGAAAAGTATCGTTATCTGATTCCTTTCATTTTTGTTGCAATGTTACATACACTGTAAATAGCAGGTCCTATATTTAGGTCAATTTTCTGAAGAATAATATTTATTTCTATATTTTAAATGCTCAGATTTTAACATAAACGCATTCAGTTTTTGATAAATTCTGCGCCTAAATGACACAAGAACTTTACATTCACATGCTTTACTATTCCAAATTCTGTACACATATTTACTAAGTTATTTATCAACGCGTTTTCAAAATGTATCGGCTCATCACAATTTAGGAACAAGATCACAAGACTCTTCTTTACTTTTGATACCACAACACAGGACATGTCTATACTCTGTATCTATGGCTAGAGCATGGAACTCACTTCCCAGTCATGTCAGGGGCTGTCAATCGCTATCATTATTTAAATACAAATTAACTGATATCTTAAGTTCCACACAATGAAAACATTAACTGCATAACAACTATATTGAGCATTCCATTAATAATCATCTAGGAAGCTACTTACTTTATTTTATATCATTTTAATTTTATTATATTCTATGTTTTTGTTAGTATTAGATCACATCATCATTGTATTTTGTTTAGTCTGTATTTTAATAACATCTTAAATTTTAATAAATGTATAATTTTTGTATAATTTTACTATTCGCTTGTTGAGTGGAAGAGAAGGCCTTATGGTCTGAACTCTGCCAGCTAAAATAAAGTATTATTATTATTATTATTATTATTATTATTAGTATTAGTAGTATAGTAGTAGTAGTAGTAGTAGTAGTAGTAGTAGTAGTATGGACGTTGAAACAGAAGGATATACAGAGACTTAGATCTGCTGAAATGAGATACCTTCTGAGGACAGCAGGATCACACTACTAGACCACAAAAAAATGAAGACATCTTAGAAGAATTACACATGGAATCTTTAGAAAACATAATTTTTGATTATAAGTCAAGATGGATGCAACTGTTCATCGAATGGAAGATCACAGAATACCCAACAAATGTTAAGATATCAACCCGCAGGAAGAAGAAGACCAGGACGTCCACTCAAAAGACTTTTGGATGGTGTTTTTCTTGAGGCCGAAACAGGTCAACAAATGGCCTAAATTCGTGAACGTGCTATGATGATGATATTATTATTATTAATTTATATATGTATACATGGATTTATAAGTATATAATTTGACCGTATCAGTCTGTTACGGTATTTTATCTAACGGCGGTTTAGTACAGGTAAAATCATTAGCGACGCAATGCTGGGCTTGAAAGGGTCGACAATTGATTAATTATGACAGAGCGTCTATTAGACACAGTTAATGCCTGTTCAATTTTAGTGTAGATATTTCTTTTGGAAACATTTTTATATAACTTTTGTAGGGAAACTAAACAGCACTAGTGATACAGGCTTTGTTTTCATGTGTAGAGTTACAAATATTTATATAAATTGCAGGATTATCGATGTTTCTTGATAGTTTGCAGTGCGACAAAACAAAACCAATATATGCTGTATAAATATACAGAGAGTGAATAACATGTGCTTTTCTGATTGCACAAATAACTCGTGGATGATTTTATTTTTCTCTTGAGTATTGTTTTATGTCAAACATCAATTGCACATTGAACATAAATGTGTTCATGCGGACACGTTTGTGGAACAGCATAAAATGTATCATGTGTTGGGTATTCATGTTGTTATATTTGTGAAATGAACTGCATAGAATTTGTCATTTGAAACTTTTAATGTACAATATTAACACATCACTTTTGAAATTTTATCGAGCTGAAATGCCCTTCAAGAAACACATAAATTATGCTGGAAATGTATTTATATGCCACGTAATATGAAAAATATGACATCCAAGTTTTAAACAACTTAGACGAAAAATATACCTCATATGAATTATAAAAGAAGCAAGGTTGGCGAGTAGCGAGTAGCAAGTTAAACTTATGTTCCAGTAGATGCAATTAATTGAATACCACTCCATTAACTGCGATCATTTGATTCTGAATGTGTCTTCTTTTTTACTTCAGTTCACCAGATTTGTCTCGATATGTTTTCTGCTGGAATTGTGCTTAAATAATGTTAAAAAGCAATTGATGTATTCTGAATGCAAACAACGTGTGGTATACGAACTCATGGTTAGGTTTCAAAGCCATTTTGAATTAAAGTGAGAAGTGTCTAGAATATAATAAATATATTGAATCAAGAGTTATCAACACAATAATAATGTTGAATAATTGGTATTTGAAGTTACAATATGTAATTTTAATATCATTTCCCATTTGGGGTGAAAATGATTGGGGACAAATGAGTACCAATTTGAGTTTATACGTCAATTCAATATTGCAAAAACATATCCCGTTTGGAAAATCTATTGGAGTTACAAGTATCTGCAGCAATGATTCTCATTTCAGAATACTTCCCATCATCGATTCCCTTTTTCAGAATATCAGTGAAAGTATGATGTGGCCTCTGGTGTTCTTGATGAAGTATCTTTGTTTGAACCTCTTCTACTGCATTCAAGTGTTTGTAGCGGTTATTTATTGTTCTTGAGTTCAACAAACGAAGAAGAATTGTTGGAAGATTTGTCAGATAAATTAAATTATCTTTTGGATGTTGAAGCTTATGACTCCAAAACAAAATTCATCGTTTTCGTAACAAATTCATCGACATCTCTTCACCTTGCTAAGAGTATATTTAACGTTGCTTGGAAAATTGCAAGAATTGTTAATATAGTTGTGGTTGTATTTTGTTATGGCACTTACTTGAATGATACTGAATTAGCAGTTACACGCCTACATGAAATGTCTTTGGAAAGTTACATATGGTTTCCTTATCATGATAAAGATTGTAAAGATGTGACAAATGTTAAATTGATCGAGAAGAAAACTTTGGATGAAATAAGTAATTTGACAAGAATTGATTATTATCCTTTGAAGATACCTAAAGATTTTTGTGGATGTAGCATGAAAGTAACCCCTTATGGAATTCCTCCTTACACCATCGTTAACAATTATACTGATGCAAATGGAAATGAAGTTTATGAAGACAATGGACTGAGCAGTGAACTATTAAAATTGTTTGCTCAAGTGTATAACATCACACTTTTATTCCGCAAATCACCGAATAAGTTCGGAATAGTGCAAACTGCAAATGTCTTTCTGGATGCAGTGGTTGGAAATACCGATTTTGTTGTAGGTGCCGTTGTTCTCCTTCCTATGGTCACGAGATATGTAGATTGCTCAATACCATTGACATACGAATCATTAAAGATTCTCGCACCTTGTCCTACACAACTTGAAAGGGTTCACAAGATGGTCACAATTTTTACGCCAACAGCTTGGCTATCAATTGGTTTGGTTCTGGTATTTGTTTGCTGTACTCTTTGGTTTGCGTCTAGCTGTAAGAAGAAATGTGACTTTAATGAATTGATACCTTTTTCAAGGTTAACATATTGCATCCATATAACTTGGGCTACATTTCTAGGCAATTCAGTACCTCAAATGCCTAAATCAACTTCTGTCCGGTGTATTTTTGTGATATATATTTGGTACTGTTTAGCTTTGAACACAGTTTTTCAAGCTTTCTTCACTACGTACCTGATAGAACCGGGATACAGTAAACCATATAAAACAGTGGATGAACTCGCTGCAGCCAATCCAAAGTATGTTTACGTTGAAAGTATGGAGGCTGCGGCAATATCAATAGATTATAAAGAACATTTAAAATTTAGGAATCGTATTGACTGTAGTGATATTATGAGATGCGTTGATCATTTTTCATTTACGTATGACATCGCAACATTCGTTCCTCAGAAATTTGCAAAATATTATATTCTTTTGAAAGGCCTTGGGGATGTGCGACCAATTTGTTATCTTGAAGGGAATGTACTTTCCGTGCCACTGGCTATCGGTGTCCATCGAGGAGATCCACTTATGCAAATTCTCAACGAAATTATACAACGGTTTACTGAAGGCGGGTTTGTGGGAAGATTCTGGTGTTCGCTCAAACACAAGTACTTGTTGCAAAAGAGAAGAAAAGAGGAAAATAAAATGTACTTCGTGTTTACATTAAAACATTTACAGCCTGTGTTTGTATTGATGGGGTTTGGTAATATAATTAGTTTAATTGTTTTGATGTTTGAGATATTTGTTAGTAAAGTATTGTTATTAAGGCAAACAGTGTTAAAAGAAAACAGAAAATAGCTTTTCAGGTTTTGTTATAAAGATACTTTTAATTCCACGGACATGAATACTATAAACCTTTGATTGCACTGAGCAACAAAAAATAAACTTTCTTTTGCCTCAGAAAGAAAAATATGTGATTCTGATTGTATTTTTTCTCCTGAATTCAAATATGATATCGGTTTTTGTCCATCACGCAAGGTTTCCGAGAAACATGCATTTATAATTTCAAACACTTTAATATTTTCTACATTCGTAACCACACAATATTCGAACATTCGGACTCACCTAGAAAGTAAGAAATGACGATTTTCTGCTATATTTCGCCAGTGAAGCATCCCTCTTTATGGTCCAACAATAATCGGCCAGCATATTAGGATTCCACTTGCCTTGATATCTCTTTTCCATAGCTGAAATCTCCCGATGAAAGTGTTCCCCGTGCTCATGGTTCACTGCACCAAAATTTTCCGGGAAGAAATCTTGGTTTATTAAAAAATAATTATTTAAATCCATTAATTGAAATTGAAATAAAAAAACTGTGGGTGATGGATAAATTCCGAATACATATTTGAAAACACGATAAAAACTGCATTAAGTACAACTATTGGTACTCATGAGACAAAAATCATGTTGACCAGTGTAATTTATAATAAATGTTTTAAGTTCCTTTAACAGCAAGACCGCTCGCGCACTCTATACTGGCGGGTCCGTGGAGTTGTTCTACTTAGGAAGGAAAAGGTGAATTTGTACTACCACTGACTTAAAAATATCGACTCATCTGTTATTACCGAAGAGACATTTCAAATGTGCATTTTTACTTGTTAGAAGTGATTCTAATATAAACTCAACTTATAACTGCAAAATGTTTGATATAACCGAGATAGCGTTTCTTTCAGGTGTATACTAGGGTTTGAAATACAGTAAAAGATCCTTATTCGCGGGTTAAACATTTCGACACAGTTCCTGTATTCGCGGCTAAAAATGTCTTTATTCGCGGATACAGCCGGAAGGATTAGTGTCCTTTATTAACGCATCGGCTACTTTTTTTTACTGGCGGGCGCGTGTCAAGGCGGTTTTTACAAAGAGCGATTCAAACCAAAACAAACCTTATTGTCACTAAGCCTAAAGTCCGTTGTTAAAAGCCACCGCCAACGTATTGCACGCGCCCCAACTGGATTTGAAATCCAGACCAAGGATATAAACCCAGATCTCCATAATGACTAGGGAGGGGATTTTAAGGAGCCAAATTTAGGTCGTAAAAAGGGGACAAAAGGTTCTAAAAATACATACAAAAAGGTGCTGCCGAAACAATTGAATTAAGGTTTAAACCGGTTACATGAACTCAGTTTATATAACATGCATTTTGCATCAATTTTTTCTTCTTTACAGAGTCCATAAGAGGTAATTCATAGTTCTTTAGTTTATTGCAATATTTACTTCGCAGTTGGAACATCGTAGAATGATGCCATCATATTCCATAAATTGCGTTTTGAATTCTGAAAGTGCATACAACTTATCCTTCTTAACAATCGCCATGTTATTGTTGTGAAAACCCAGAAAACTGTTAAATTATCACCAGTACTAACTGAACTTATTGTAAACTGTTACAACACAGTTGACATTTACATTTGACTTCACAGCTGCAGATTGGCCGTTGTTGCTGAGATATAAATTATTGGTGTTTTACATAAATTATTTTTTAGTATTTATTATTATTTATTTATGTTCAGGATTTTAATGTTTACACATCTTTCTGTGCCTAAAGTTTTTTTTCTTCTCCACTCGTCTCTCTTCATCCACTCCATGTCCTCCAGTCCTCTTGCTCTCATTCGAGTTCTTATTTCCTGCATCCACGAGTTTCGAGGTCTTCCTCTCCTCCTTCTTCCAGGTGGACACCATTCCAATGTTTTCCTGGGAAATCTTTCTTCCTGCATTCGTCGTACGTGCCCATACCAATTTAATTGCTTATCATCATCATCTGCCTTTCAAGTATTAGGCCCAATGGCCCGTTACGGTCTCCCGCCATCTCCGAAAAGGTTGACCCACAGATATTCTGCCTCGAGGAATGTAGTGAAGAATTTGTTTTGGTATTCTGTGACGATCCACGCGCTGAATATGGGCTAGCCAATTGTTTCTATATTCTTGGAGGTATTCAGATATAGGTACGATGTTTAACTCTCTGGCTATTGTTGAATTTATTTGGTGGTCTAGAAGGCTATAACCTGCAGTTCGTCGCAGAAATGTCACCTCCGTGGCTGTAATATGACGGTCATCCTGAGTTCTGATGGTCCAAGCTTCACTGCCATAATAGATTATGGGTCTAGCGAGAATTTTATAGATTTTCATTCTTGTGTGTCTCTGCACTTTTGATGGTTTAAAAACTTGGTTGATAATTCTTAAGCTTTATTATAGTTTTGTGTTTTAAAGGATATATCACATTCCTCATTATAAGTTAGATTATATCCTAAGTATTTAAATGAATTAACTTGCTCTAATATTGAATTCTGAATACAAATTTTACTTCTTACTGGGAATTTCCCTTGAAAGGCCATAACTTTAGATTTTGTTGTTGATATTTCCATGTTAAATCGTTGGGCTATTATATTAAGATGATGAGTGGAATATTGTAATTCATCTTCATTATTGCCGAAAAGAGCCTGATCATCTGCATATAAGAGTGTGTCTAAAATTGTGTGTCTTGAGAGAGGAATATTACCATGAACTGTCAATCTCCAGTGTCTGATGATAGCATTCATGCATACATTGCTTATACCGTATATAATCTACTATTGAATAACAAATATTAATTTTTTTCTCTTATGACAGTATTCCTTTTTTTGTCTGATTTTGAACATCTTGCTGCTCTCCTCAAGAAATCCATTTCCATCGACGTAAGATTTTGTAGAATTTACAAACTTCAGCTCCATATGTGACAGTACTTCTCACTATTGAATTATATATTTGTAACTTATTTTTCCTGGTTACATGTCTGTTCCATAAGACTCCATTTATCATTGCTGTTATTGCTCTACCTTTATTTATTCTGTTCTTAATATCACTTTCTTGTTTATCCTCTTTATCTAATTTTATTCCCAGCTACTCAAATCTTCACATCGTCTAATATACCCCTTTTTAGTATTTATTATTTACTATTATTGACTTCACAGCTGCAGATTGGCATTTTTTTCTGGGATATAAATTACATAAATTGTATTTAAATATTTATTTAATATTGTTGGCTTCTGATTGAGATTTTAAAAAGCTGTTCAAGATTTTTTTTTCATTTTTCTCTCCTATCTTTTAAAAACGCGGAGGAAAAGACTCTGAAGAATAAAAAAAGGTAAAAGGAGCGAAATATAGTAATCTCACTAAAAGGTGCAACAAATTGTGTTCATTTCATCCCCCAAATACATATACTGAACTATTCGTATGAAAACAGCTATATTTTTGGAAAGGGCCGCAACCTAAAAATCGTTTCCCTAGTAATAACAATTAAAAAAATTACGTTCTAAGAGGCTTGTTTGTAAATAGGTCATTGTTAGTTTCTAAGTAGCTCGTTTTGTTTATTTTAACTCCACTTAAAACGGTGTTCGTGGCCGAATATATTTTTGTCACTCTGTATGTGAGGATAAGAGACTGCTTGATGTGCCTGTACATTACAGCTTCATAATCTACATCGTTGTATTGGAAAAGTTGTTTTTATCCTTGAATAGCAAGTCACAGAATCGCTTTGTAAGCCTCGAGATATAGAATTTCATCTGTTTTGCAAGTTAGTATTGATAGAAACATATTTGCATCTTGACGTAGCATCCACAAGGCAGTGAAATGGAGTATTGGGGACTACTATGGATGGTGCTTGACTTAATGGATTTTATGCAAATGATTCTTCATCTTCTTCTTCTTCTCCCTTCATCTAGAGATGCTTGTAGTGTGATGATAAACCTTTGTAAATCAATGTCCTTCTTAAGTTAAACTCATATTCTGACCGTTTGGCCACATGAAACGATTAACAAGATTGATTTCAAATCGAATGCAGCTGAATTTGGAAAGTTTGTTAGCACGTTTTACGGATATAGTTTAATTAAACCAGCGATGCACACTTTTAAAAATATTTAAATACTTAAAATCTCTCAGAGATCAGCAATGTTCCTACATTTACTAAGTAGACATTAAATGTCGTACGTCATCAGAGACATTTAAACATTTCGTTGAGTTACAGCATCTTATCTCGACATACAGGCCTGTTATATTAGGGTACTGCCGTATCAACAAAAATTCCGGATGAACGAAAGATTATATTAGTAAAAAATTAATTTAAGAGACAAAAACTATGTTGAATGTATAAAACATACAAAAAAACTGAAAATGCTGAAGTAAGTTAAATAATTAAATTCTAGGTTAAGACGCAAATAAACAAACCAACAAGTTCTGGATGAAATAGAATCAATGGAAGAAAAATATTGTCGCTGATAACATAGGTTTTTCCTTTAACTTAAATAAGTACACAGAAGCTATGTAAAATTTTCTTTTCACTTTATTTTCTTCTCCATAATTATCACTCAATCTTCAAACACAATTTGATTTAACAACTATTATTTTTATAACGTTAATCAGATAATCGCTTATAACACAATCCTTCCTCACAATTAACCTCTCGCCATCCGATTTCAGACCAACTGGGGTCGTTCCGTTCTCACCACATGTTTATAGCCGATAGACGGAAATTTCCAGGTCCACGAACGAGATGTTTCTACATGGAACCCTCTCGTCTTCGATGTTTCTCGAACGGGGGAATAGTTGTTCGTAGAACTCTGTGGCTAATTAGCCGAGAACATTCGGTGGATCGCTCGACTCGCGATTGGCTATTCGCCAATCCAGTCCACCAATGCGATGTTTCTCTCGCCGGCCCGCGCATTTTAAACGGCGCTACTACAACGCGTCATAATATATTCTGGCACAGTAACTTACTTAGAACAGTTTGGGATTTCATTACGTTCATACAAATTATTCCAAAATTGGCAGAATTAAATTATAAGTTTGGAAAGTGACCAGTTTCCAAATTCTCTAATTGCATTTTTTTTACAAATATAAAGAATTTATAATAAAGATATGAAATAAATCTTGTGCAGATATTGTGCTATCATTATCTTTTTTGGAGTAGAAAATAGTGTATTTTAACAGATTTTAATAACGCACGTATTTCCGAGTTACGGTTTAATTACTGTACAACATGCGTTTTCAGTGATCGGCCGAAACCCTTATTATTATTTCTAGTATTATTATTGAGTTCAAATACTGATGGTGACCAACCTGAATGGGACATATTTGTTGATTTTACCACTTATGTTGGCAAATAGTAGAATCAAATTTGTTACCTCGAACCATTTCAGCATTAATAATAATAATAATAATAATAGTAATAATAATAATAATAATTTTATATTAAATTAGTTGAATGCAAACAACGCAGCGTAAAACTATACTTCCAAAGATCCTAGATGCGATGTAGCCAAAGATGTTTATGATTCTCAAAATAAAATTGAAACATAAAAGGATTGCATGGAGTATATAATGGAATCCTTTTTTCGTGTTATTAAGGGCTTAAACCCAGACAGAAATTTTCCTGGTCCTCCAGGTTGGGGGTTTATGCTGTGGGCCAGCTCCCCACACATTAGAAAAAAAAACAAAATGCTAAAAGACCAAATCAATCAAAGCCGGACAGAAAAAAGGTAATGCAAGCTAGAGGGCTAAGCATCGAAGATGCCCAAGACCGTAGGCTTTGGAGGTTTGGCACGGGAAGACGGCAGCAGCTGTAAAAACCCGAAGATAGATAGATAGATTAAGGGCTTAATCGTTTTTGACATTTCCGAAAAGAATGTGAATTAAAAAAAAAGTTCTAACCGTAAGCCTAAAATTTGAAATCGAAATTTGAGTTGAGCACCGACCAGACTTGAAGATAATGGATAATTAAGTTAGGTAAACAAACAAGTGTCGCTCTCTGAGATGCAAACAAGGAAGCCGTTGAAAAGCAAACGTTAAGGAAAACCTTGGGATTTGGCGGACAGAATCAATAATACTCCAGAGAAACAGAGGAGCCCTACAAGGATGAGACAA
The DNA here is from genome assembly GCA_030220185.1 of Diploptera punctata. Taxonomy (NCBI): domain Eukaryota; kingdom Metazoa; phylum Arthropoda; class Insecta; order Blattodea; family Blaberidae; genus Diploptera; species Diploptera punctata. Next base: position 12,749 of record JASPKZ010000301.1, read on the forward strand.
AGAGGGAGACACTAAATGGTAATTCTACTGTGGAACCACTTTAATTTCAATCTAACTTGTATTGCTCTCTCTCTCTCTCTCTCTCTCTCTCTCTCTGAAGATGAAATGAGGTGCCGCCCCCTAACCTTAAGCAAAGTACTTTACATTTTAACATAATTGTTAGGAGAAATTAATTAAACGCACGCTACTTACAGATCACTAATTTCATGCAACAGCTGTTTTGTCACACTCTAACCTTACTTAACCCTGGGTTATAGCCTATGTTACGATGGGAGGTTGGGAAGTGGTTTTTACACAAGTGAGGAAAATGTTTAAAAACTGAGCGATAGCGAGATTCTGTAAAACACTTCACAATCGTGCGTTGTACATTGTTACTTTGCGCGATGGTGTTTTCAAAATAATAAATAATAACATCTTTGTTGGAAATATTTGCGTTCATTATAAACAATTGACTAACGTTAACAGTGTGGGCAATGTTTATTAGTTGAAACAACAGGAGGCCTTGAGAACAATCAGTGATCAACAGTTGTTTGAAATGAAGTTCAGTTCATTTAAAATTCAGTGATTTCATCATAATAGTACATTCACGAATTTAGGCCATTTGTTGGCCTGTTTCGGTCTCAAGAGAAACACCATCCAAAAGTCTTTTGAGTGGACGTCCTGGTCTTCTTCTTCCTGCAGGTTGATATCTTAACATTTGTTTGTGTATTCTGTGATCTTCCATTCGATGAACATGTTGTATCCATCTTGACTTATAATCAGAAATTTTGTTTTCTAAAGGTTCCAGTGTAATTCTTCTAAGATGTCTTCATTTTATTTGTGATCTAGTAGTGTGTATACTGCAGTCCTCCGAAGGTATCTCATTTCAGCAGATCTAAGTCTCTGTATATCCTTCTGTTTCAACGTCCATACTTCGTTACCATACAAAAGAGTTGGAAGAGCCAGTGTTTTATACACTTTTAATCATGCAGTGATTTGCTTCGTATAATGTATATTAACACTACCTTTTCGGTATTTGTTGTATATACATTGTATGTAGTATGCATAGAGGGCAGTGGTTTTACTTCCCACATGCGTGTTTGTAATATCTAATATTACAGTATAATTATTTTATTACAGTATAGTTATTTAGGTTGGCAACCCCGAAATGTAGGAAGTTGAACTTTCAATTATGGTTTCCATTGCTGTAAGTACGACAAAACGCACTATCGCGCAAAAAACGTTTATTATTAGAATTAGCCCATAATCATCCCATTTTGGATAAGGACCTCCTGCGACTGCAGCGTGGCTTACGTTACATCCCCGGGTTAGCCAATCTCTTGGGACTATCACTTCAACTTTGTTATGGATTGTTTCCATCTCAGTGTGTCTTGTGCTGTTCCAGTCCACATGTTCCTGATTGACACTTAAACACTTCACTCCAACGCTTTGTTTGTCTTCCCACTTTCCTTTTCCCCGTCTGGGTTCCCACATAGTCACTGTATAAGTCCACTTTTTAGGATCCATTCGGAGCACATGAACCCCCCCCCCCATTGCTGATGTTGCTACGTCTTTCAGCCTCGTTATCTTGCGGATGTGCTCGTTCCTGAAGCGGTCCCTTCTTGTGATGTTTAATAACTTCCGCTCCATTTTTCTTTGGCAAATCTCTAGCATGGATGTTCCTTTTCTTGTTAATGACCACGTCTGCGAGCCGTAAGTTAAGACGGGTAGTACACACATGTCCATAACTGCTTTTTTTATTTTTAGGCTGATGTATTTTTCTAATAATATAAACTTTAGAGCCCAGAATTTTTCCCATGCTTGTGTGATTCTCCTTTCTATTTGGTTTAGAGTTTGGTTGCTGAATGATACAACTTGGCCCAAGTAAACATATTCATTGATTTAATCGATTTTCGATCTGGATTATCTTTGTTGTATCGTTTGTCATTATCTTTGTTTTTTAGACATTTATTTGAAGTCCTGATTGTTTACTGTATTTGCAGAGCATTTCTTCTGCTTCCTCGTGTGAGTCTGTTATCAGAGCAATGTCGTCTGCAAAGCGGAGATTCAATAATTTCCTTCCATAGTCTTCTTTCCCCTGCTGAAGATATCCTCAATTAGGACTATGCACATTTTTGGGGATATTGGGTCCCCCTGCGTTACTTCTCGTTGTACAGAGATTTCCTCCCCCATTTTGTCCATTTTAACTGTTGCTTTGCTATTTGTGTACAGTTTCCCTAGAAGTCGGATGTACATGTGTTGTATCCCCTGGCGTTCTAGTGATTTTAGTATGGCTGTAATATCTCCCTAAGACAAATGTTCACGAGGAACGCCACACATGGATGCCACTACAGAGTATGTACCAAAAAAGGGTTCCACCTCGCATTGAACCAATGCCTCTGCAAGCTATGTGACCAAAAATGTCAACAATACCACCTTATTGACTGCATAGCAAGAACAAAGCCTCTAACATTCTATGCAGACGATAATAACTTTCAGTAATTGTATTATAATGCACACAGTGTGTTTAATAAATCTTTATAGGCTACATAAAGAACAACTGGATGAATCATTTGCTTTTGCAAAATCGACAAAGACCACATGTAGTTTTAGGATAGTTTATATAATTTGTCAATACTTGTGTGGTGGCAGTCGTCCCCAACAAATTAAAATTGTTTGAAATAATCAGCCAGGTCTTTCAGAACTTGTTCAATGTTCAAAGACTATCAGATTCTAATAATTCCTTTTGCGTATAATTTGTGGTCGATTCACTTTTCTCAGTTTCATGTAAAATGTAGGCCTAAATGTAGTTGTAATTATGTATAAATGTGTATTCCATTGTTCCCTGTGTTACCTAGCAACATAATTTACTGCCGCACGCTTTGTCCTGATATACGGCGCGACGTAAGCGCTAAGGTTTATTGTGGATACTGCGGTCAGGAGCCCCCTAAGTGTCGACCCTCTATGCCCATTTATTCCTACATAATTCTACACAGAACTGAAATATGCACTAATTCAATTCTCGGCGCCGTGGAAGCTAGTAACGCACTTAAACACCTCTTACATGTAATAAATAATTATAAAATTATATATTAAAAATATTTAGCCCCGGAATTTAATTATCTTTAACTCATTTTACTCATAAATATGAAAAAAATGGAACTATTTCCTGAAATAAAATAAGTTAAAATATACCTTCTTAGGTAAGATCCGTCGTTCTCAACTTATAAAATATGTGTTCTTTATGTCTGTAGGCCTTTCAGAACATCCGTTCCATCTTCAGCAGCATCAACCATCATACTAGATATTGTAGCTAAGAAGGAGCTGCTGAAGATGGAACGGATGTTCTGAAAGGCCTACAGGCATAGAGAATACATATTTTATAAGTTGAGGACGACGGATCTTACCTAAGAAGGTATATTTTAACTTACTTTATTTTATGACTCTCCACCTCAACGGTTTTAACAATGAATTTTATTAGCATTGAAACTGTTTCCTATCATGACCACTCTGGTTAGAATATTCTATGAACCAGCGATAACCACACTATAACCAGATATAACCACATTAATAACAGTGAGCAACAAAAAAAAACTTTTTTGTCTCAGAAAGAAAAATATGTGATTCTGATAGTATTTTTTCTCCTGAATTCAAATATGATATCGGTTTTTTTTTCCATCGCGCAAGGTTTCCGAGAGACAGAAATTTATAATTTAAAACACTTTAATATTTTCTACATTCGTAACTACACAATATTCGAACATTCGGACTCACCTAGAAAGTAACCAATGATGATTTTCTGTTATATTTCGCCTGTGGAGCATCCCTCTTGATGGTCCACCAATAATCGGCCAGCATATTAGGATTCCATTTGCCTTGATATCTGTTTTCCATAACTGAATCCATTTGAGTTAGCTCATTTGGTTTTATTTTACAATGGACAAATGGACAAAAGTTTATTAAAAATAATTATTTAAATCCAATAATTGAAATTTAAATAAAAAAACTGTGGTTGATGGAGAAATTCCGAATACATATTTGAAAACACGATAAAAACTCCATTATGTACAACTATTGGTACTCATGAGACAAACATCACATTGACCAGTGTAACCTGCGATCAACCCACGGCTCTGTCGATAACACAGCGTCTCCGTCGATAATAACTAGTTTACGTCCGAATTTAACCGCGTGAAACACAACAAAATTAACATATTTAACCGCGTAAAAAAAGGGCGTTTCATGGGATTCGCTTAGATTAGAGCAATTGACTTAGGTTAGGTTAGTTTTTAGATTGTTTACATTTTAAATGTGTTTAAATACGTAAATAAATTACCTCTTCTATGGAAATTCAAAATGGCCAACGGTTACAACATTACAAACATATTTCCACTCACATTAATTTCACGATGGTAATTTTCCGGGGATAAATGATACAAGTATCACTTAGTAATGAGATAAATTGCATTAAAAATGTCTTAAGTTGCGTAAGTAAATACCTGATTATGTTCAACCCCACCCAAGTCTCATGTATCATCTTTATGTAATAACACGAATAGCCCTTGTTAATAATGTTTGTTTTTACTGTAACTTTACTAAATAAGGTATAGCCTATACGCATTTTCTAAAATATATTACAGGACTTAGTAAGGCCGTTTCTAACTGTGGAATTTTATATGAATTTGGGTCATTTCAGGACGATATAAACTGCAAAATTCGTGTACTCAAGTACTGGTTGCGGCTAATCCAAGGTGAACAAACAATGTTCAGAGCAATTTGTTACGACCACCAAATTAGGAACGCAAATGGGGAATTCTGGGCAGACGACGTTAGGAGAGAACTCCAAAAGATTGGGATGGGTTGGATATGGGGAAAAGGGACTGAAAATCGCAAGAATGTGTGGAGGCACTTAGATATAAACCGACAAAATATTTTGGCCGAATGTGCGGGAAAACGATCACTGTTTTTACAAAAAGACCTAAAACAAGTTTGGGGAAAAGAATCTTATATACTCAACGTAGGATTTAAAGGGAGATCAGGGCTTGCTTGGTTCAGGTTAGGCGGATGGGAATTTTTAAAAATTAGCGACGATCACGATATGCGAATATGTCCAATGTGCGGGAGCTTTGAAGACGAGATACATATATTAGGAAAATGTAATGATTTGGAATATTGGAGACGTCAGTTATTACCGGAAAGATTTCTAAATTCAAATCGTGAAAGATACGCATGCTACGAGTTACTGGTAACGTAGAAAATTGGATAAACTTGGGTAGATTTCTGGACAAAACGCGGAAAATAAGAACAACACTTATTCAGGGAGAAATAATTACGTTAACAAATTGCAATACCATTAATTCTTAATAATTCTACGTAACTAAGTTAATGTATATTGTAATTGTAATATTATTGCGTTTTTTGTTTTTGTTTTGTTTTAAGTATATTATTACCAAACATCAATTTATTGATAGGGACTGTCAACAGCACGTACGGCTTACTGCCCGTGCGACCCATATTTGTAAATAATATTGTATGTATCTTACTTTTAGTCTAATGTATGTATGTATATTATAACATGACAACTAGTTGTTGTTGTTTTGTCAGCTGCCTTTGGTTCTCGGACATCAACACGGATGTTTTAAATAATTACCAGTGATTTAGTAAATAATTCGTTATTTTTCTTCATTTTAGTACGTTCTGGTTTTTAGTATTTACTGACTATCGCTTAAAATAATTCATCTTCAACCGACAGCTGATTGATACCACTGAGTTGTGAGCCCTCTTTAGGCCAACAGATGAACTGTTTCGTGAAGAATTAAGAACCGTTGAACAAAGTCTATAGTTATACATATTTCTTTATGCACATTAAAGAGCTTAAAGGTTACCCAGGAAAACATTGTAATTGAGCGAGGAAAATGTTTAAAAACCGAGCGATAGCGAAGTTTTTAATTTTCGAGATTCTGTAAAACACTTCACAAACGTGCGTTGTACATTACTTTTACCCGATGGTGTTTTCAAAATAATAAATAATAGTAAAATAATAACATATTTGTTGGAAATATTTGCGTTCATTGTAAACAATTGACTAACGTTAACAGTGTGGGCACTACAGGAGGCGGTGCCACTAATGTGATAAAATCGCGATAAGTACGTATTTACTGTTTTATATTGTTTCAAATAAAGTTCAGTTAATTTAAAATGCAGTGATTTGTTTCGTATAATGTATATTAACACTATCTTTTGGATATCTTTTATATATACATTGTATGTAGTATATATAGAGGGCAGTGGTTTTACTTCCCACACGCGTGTTTGTAATATGTAATATTACAGTATAGTTATTTTATTACAGTATAGTTATTTAGGTTGGCAACCCCGAAATGTAGGAAGTTGAACTTTCAATCATGGTCGCCATTGCTGTAAGTGCGACAAAACGCACTATCGCTAAAAAAATATTTGCTGTAAGATTGATTTAAGAGAACATGATCCGTATTTGATTGATAAGCATGTGGTACAGCATCCCGTATTTTCTTTCCAGAATGTTGTAAAATCGTGTTAGCTCTTTTTTGAAGTTTGAATTTATTTGAGAAAATACCATTAAAAATGTAATGTTTTTCCGATACTTTAATCTTTCATACGAGTATTTTGACACCCATGAAGGCGCGCTTTCTATTGCGATACTCATAAAATTCTGAGGCTGCAGAGAAATACAATGTTCATGTCGTAAAATAATAAAAATATTTTTATTTTCTTTCTATTTGACATTCAAAAAACTGTTTATGTTATGTGTTTATATTTCGTTTCTACACAACATTGTTGTCTTCAAAGCCTCCTGTTCTCTTGCTCTTTTCTAAAAAAAAAATAGGTTGTGCAATGTCTGTTTTTTTATGTTGTTGAATGCGTAAAGCGCGGCCATGCGATATAACTTATTTCTGCACACAAACTCGTGTTGATTTTCCGAAACACTGAGTGTCATGAGACTGTTAAATGTTTTCATTGGAAACACAAACTTTGCCGTTAGTTTACTCTCGTTATTTGTGCTAATAGTGACACCTAGATTCGACAAATTAACAAAATTGGATTCTGATAATGATATCAGTAATTCGATTGTCAGCGCCATTGTGACGGCATAAACAGAATGGTGAGCATTGAATACTCCAATGTTGTAAAACAAAATAGCAGCGCAGGATTTAATTGAAATCTGTGATTGTCAGTTACTGGAGGTCCTCCCTAACTAGGACATGTTCTCCCTTTTTTTAGTCTTAAAAATGGTCCGGTCGGAGATATATATATATATATATATATATATATATATATATATATTTACAAATATGGATCGCCGGGCAGTAAGCCGTACGTGCTGTTGACAATCCGTTACAATAAGTTGATGTTGGTAACAATATACTTAAACAACACAATAATACTACAATTAGATATCAATACAATTACATTATACATTAATTAAATTATGTAGAATTGTTAAGAATTAATGGTTTTGCAATTTGTTAACATATTTATTTATTCCTGAATAAGTGTTGTTCATATTTTCCTCGTTTTGTCCAGAAATCTACCCAAGTTTATCCAATTTTCTGGGTTTACCAGTAACTCGTAGCATGCCAATCTTTCACGATTTGAATTTAGAAATCTTTCCGGTAATAATTGATGTCTCCAATATTCTAAATCGTTACATCTTCTTAATATATGTGTCTATATACATTAAGATGTTATAACTATATGTTTGACATTAAGCAATGTCAACTCAGGCATTTATTTTTCTTTTCATGTCATAATTGGCCTCCATTGCTAAATGCCAAAAATATAGTTACAACATCCAAATATACAAGCGTTACTGCTATAAAGTAAAAAAATCTTAAAAAAACCCTTACTTGCTATAGTATAGCCACTAGATGGCAGTTGGAACGATATCCCGTTGCCTCTCGTGTAAATTGAGAATCATATATATATATATAAAAATTGTTTTAGAATTCCTGAGTAGCTCAGTTGGTTAGAGCGCTAAAGTTAAAGATCTCAGGTTCAAATCCCGAGAAAAAATTGCATCTAGATCGCAACTCGCCTCGGTAGCTCAGTTGGTAGAGCATTTGGCCCGGCAAGCCAAAGGTCTCGGGTTCGAGTCTCGGTCTAGGCGAAAATTTTTCTCTTCAAATATAATTTATCCTTCAGTGAGAAGTGTTAAATCAATAAAAAAACATCGATAGAAGCCCTACTGGCTTTATAAAGTAATGTTAGATTCCCAATAAATGTCTTCTTAACTAAGAAGCCGCCATTTGCAAAGATAGAAGCAAAGGTTTCAAAGCATTTCGCGCGAGGGAATTACAACGTATATAAGAGAAAAATTTGCGTCTAGATCGCAATCGCCTCGGTAGCTCAGTTGGTAGAGCACTTGGCCCGGCAAGCCAAAGGTCCCGGGTTGGAGTCTCGGTCTAGGCGAAAATCTTTCTCTTCAAATATAATTTATCCTTCAGTGAGAAGTGTTAAATCAATAATAAAAACATGAATACTATTACATATCGTAACCATAATTTCAAAACATTTCGTTTAAGAGAGATTGGAAATCGTTGACCTGTTCTGTGTTTATTAGGGTCTACTAATGAAAATGTTAATCTAAGAAGCTTTTCTCCATTTGTGAAGGAAGTTATTGAAAGAAGACAGAAATAGACTTTATATCGCTGCAAATGTTTTGGGAGACAACAATGCATTAGTTGATGCAACGTACATAAAAAAAACATTCAGCTGTTTTGTATTATGAATTCTGAGCAATTTGCTTGATTCACTTCCACATTGCTATTGTTGCTCGGAAAGCATTTCGCAGTCGCTGCTCAAGCATTGTATCTTATACTCCGTGAAATGTGTGCATATTGTTCCTCTATATACCTTCGCCTTAATGCATTTGCCATCTCTTTCCACTATTATTCCTTCTTCTGTACATTGTGAGGACCCATTATCTCTTCATAAACATATCCATTAATAGAATTTGATACGTGTAAAATATTTACGAACAGCGACATCTGCTGTCTTCAGGCTGAAAATATGTAAGTGCGTAGATACACATTCCTTGCAGTAAATATGTTACAGAAGTGAATCGTATGGAAAAAGAAGCAACAGAACTATTTTCTCCTGGATTATTTATTCTAGAACAAATCACTTATTAATCTCTAAAGACGGCAGCCATATATATATATCCATCAATAGTAATTCTACCGAAGGCAGGTCCTTCACTGCAATCATAGCATTTTCATGCTATGCTTGCAGCTTTACTAGGGAATTGTAGGTGTGGTAGCTTCCCGTAGCTTTCCACACCGTTGAAGGATGATGATGATTAATAAAGATGATAATGATGATCATATGATTTCGGGGACCGTTTGGGCCTTAACGTTTTCCTGAAATTTGTCTTACAGGTGAGGAAAAACCCCGATAAAAACCTCACCCAGAAAAACTGCCCTGACCGGGGATGGAACCCGGGCCCGCTGCGTGACAAGGCAGCACGCTACCTCGAGACCACAGCGGTGGACATATATATATCATCATCCATGCAAGTATTAGTCCGTGTGGCCTGTTACGGTCTCAAACAAGAATTTTCCATCCAGCGCTTTTTTGGACGTCCCAGCGATCTTTTGCCTTGGGGGCAGTAGCGAAGTATGGCTTTTGGAATTCTATGAGACGGCATTAGTTGAAGATGGGCTTTCCAGTTGTTCTGGTAGTTTTGTATACGGTGAAGAATGGGTTCTACATCCAACTCTTCCATGAGTTCTTCATTTCTTTTATGGTTCCACTTTGTGTAGCCTGCTGTACGGCGCATAAATCGCATCTCATTTGCTGTTATTCGGCTTTCATCTCTTCTTCGTATTGTCCATGCTTCACTACCATATCTTAATACTGGTCTTGCGAGAACCTTATAAAGCCGTAATCTTGTGTTCTTCTGTACTGAAGATGGTTTCATTATACTGTTAATTATCCCCGTTGTTTTTGTAAAATTTGTGATTATATTTATATATATATATATATATATATTATATATATATATATGGGGATTAATTTTGAACATGAAGAAAAACAAAATATTTATCAATTGGTGAACCAGAACAAAATTTAATTTTGGAGAAACAATAAAATCTTGTAGTGAGATCACATATTTAGGAATTAAAATAAATAAAAATGGGAGGAAATAAGAAGTATAAATAATAAAGGAAAATTTGCAATTGCTTGCCTCAATGGAATATTGTGGGATATAAGTAATAAAAATCTTCTTCTTCTTCCTCTATGCATGAAACCTGACAGCTTGTTGTGTGTTCATTCACTACAGGTCCGGGGTATGGTGACGTCCTTCCATCGTAGTTGTGGTCTTCCTAACGGCCTTTTCTGCTGAGGTGTCCAGTCACGTACTTTCTTCACTAATCTACTGTTCTCCATTCTATCTATGTGATCGTTCCAATTTAGTCTTCTATCATTTATCCAGAGGTTTATAGGTTCAATTACACATTCTTCTCTAATAACAGAGCTGCGAATTTTCTCTCTCAGCGATTTTCCTACGATTTTCCTTAAAACTTTAATTTCAGTTGTTTCATTCGTTTTGTTTTTTGAGTTTCTGTTCGGCATTCACAACCATATGTTAGAACTGGTCTTGTGACAGATTTGTAAATTCTTACTTTTGTATCTATTCTTAAATTTTTATTTTTCCAAACAGTATTGTTTAAACATCGCGATATTTTGTTTGCATTATTTGCTTGTTGGAGGATTTCATCTGTTATTCTGTTGCTGCTGTTAATTTCTATTCTTAAATATTTGAATTTCATTGTTCTATACTTTTCCCTTCTATTTCTAATTTAACACGTCGTGGGTCCTTGGATATTGCCATTGATTTGGTTTTATTTGTTGAGATCTTCATGTTATATTTTGCTGCAATGATTCTTAATTCGTGCAATAGCATTTGTAAATCATCTTCACTTTGTGCAATTAGAACTGTGTCATCAGCATAGTTTATTATCTTCAGCTCTTTGTTACCTATTTTAATCCCTTTTCTAACTTCAACTTTTAGTTCTTTGATGATTTCATCCATTATTAGTGTGAACAATATGGGACTTAATGAGTCTCCTTGTCGTATTCCTTGCTGGACTAAAAATTCTTTAGATTTACTATTTCCATATTTGATAGTTGTACTGTTTCCTGAATAAATTTCTTTGATGATTGTGATTAGGTTTTTAGATACATTCTTTTTTCTAATATGCTGAGTATGTCATTTAATCTTACCCGATCAAATGCCTTTTCCAGATCCACAAAACATAGGAAGACTGGGATGTTAAATTCGATAGCTTTTCTGTAGTCTGTTTTAATATAAAAATGGCATCTGTGCATGATCTTCCTTTTCGAAATCATTGTTGTTCATCTAGTAGTAGTAATGAATTCGATAATGTAATAAAATAAAATTAATACATATCACACAGTTGTTAAAAGCATCATTACGTTTGGAGCAGAACTTTGACCATTAACAACAAAAACAAATAAGTATATTTTGGCAACGGAAATTGATTTTATTCGAAGGGCAGCAAGAATTTCAAGAAGACAAACAATTAGGAACTCAGTTATAAGGGAGAAAATGAAGATTGAAGACACTATTTTAGATTATATTAAAACTCAGCAATTAAGATGGCGCGGACATGTCCAGCGAATGGAAGAGGATCGGCTACCAAAATGTGTTTTGGAATGGAAACCTGAGGGAAGACGAGGCAGAGGAAGACCTAAAACCTCCTGGAGTAAGGGAATATGTTTATACATGAAGGAGAAACATCTACAACCAGGAGATTGGATGGATCGACAAAATTGGCTATTAGGAATCGGTCGATGTCAAAGACATTATTCAACGGATGATCAATATATATGCTTGCAGCTTTACTAGGGAATTGTAGGTGTGGTAGCTTCCCGTTGCTTTCCACACCGGTGAAGGATGATGATGATGGCCATATGATTTCGGGGACCGTTTGGCCTTAAAGTTTTCCTGACATTTGTCTTACAGGCGACGAAAAACCCCGATAAAAACCTCACCCAGAAAAACTGCCCCGACCGTTGATCGAACCCGGACCCGCTGCGTGACAAGGCAGCACGCTACCTCGAGACCACAGCGGTGGACTATATACACATACATACATACATGCATATAGACAGGTATTACTAATTTTCCATTACAAATTTTGCGGATGTATAGTAGGGGTGAAAACAGTTACATCTAGCATAAGAACTCATGTCCGGAAACGTACCGTTTTCCCGCTACCACAAGACACGGTGCTCTCTCTGACGCCAGCTGCTTGGCGTCTGGCTCCTCAAGAAGGGCTCGATATGACAGATGTCATGTTCTGATACTCGTGATTATCAGTCCTTGTTCGTGCAACATCCGCCGTAGCAAGTAGGTCCTCCGAAATGTAGAAAGTTGAAATTTCAATCATGGTCGCCATTGCTGTAAGTACAACAAAACGCACTATCGCGCAAAAATATCTAATGATTGTCAAGAATATTTAGAGAGGTTTGGTGAAACCAGGCTACAAACTAGGGACTGATAATAAATAACAATCACAAGGGATTTGAAAGCATTTTTAATAATATTTATTGAATTAGTTTTATTTTGGAAAATGTCAGGGTTTAAATTTAGTAATTTATATCTTGGTCCCCTGTTATCCCATAGCAGTTATAAATAATGGGCAGTAATATTAATAATGTTTTTTTATTGTGCATCATGGGTAACAAATTACAATCGGCCTCATTGGTGTGCATTACACGCATTATTACGCTTTATTGACGCCAGATAATATTCATTTGTTTACGTCCATTGGATCACAATTACTAACTCCATTTGTTCAATGCCTCGTACATGTTAAGCCAATATGGCCCCCACAATTAAGAGCTGGGAAAAATGGTCACATCATGTGGCCGTGATTTAAAACAAAACCGCTATTAATACGAGATTCAATATGTGATATCATTTAATCTGTAGCTCATATTTAAAAATATGTGTGTATGGTGCTCATTGATTTATCAGCTTACTTACTTACTCACTGGCACTATCGAACCCGTAGAAGCTCTCCATCCATCCCTATCCTGAGCTAATGTTCTCCAATCATTCCCTGTATAATCTACTTCCTTCAAATTATAGTTAGTTATTCTTCCACCTCATTCTTGTTCTGCCAAATGGGCGTTTTCCCTCTGGTTTTCCTACAAGAAGCTTCCATGCACGTCTTTCATTCCCCATACGTGCAACATGTCCTGCCCATCGCAGTCTACGAGACTTAACTGTTCTTATTATATCTGGCTTCCTATAAAGACCATGTAGTTCATTGTTATGTAGTTCTTCTCCATTCACCTGTCTGTTCATCTCTCTTTGGTCCAAAAATGTTCCTAAGAACTTTATTCTCAAATACTTGTAATGTATTTTCCTCCCTTAAAGTAAGAGTCCGTGTTTCGCACCCATACAATATAACTGGTAGAATAATAGTTTTATATATTTTCAGTTTAACGTTTTTTGAAAGGAATTGGGACATCAAGAGTCTCTGCAATGCATAATGACACGCATTTCCAGAATTGAGCCTATGTTTAATTTCTTTGTGCATCTCATTCCTATTTGTGATTATTGTTCCTAGCTATTTGAATTCAGCCGCTTCCTCAAAATTTCCCTCATTTGTCATTAGCTGTCCATTTCCATTATATAATGTATTTCTACGTGTGATCATATATTTAGTTTTATTGATATTTACTTCCAGTCCTGATTTCTTAGTGTTACTCAATAGTGTGTGCGTGTTGTCCTTTAGTATCTCCTCGCTATCGCCCAATAGTACTACATCATCAGCATAAACTAGCAGCTTATTAATACCATTGAGTTGTATTCCTTCTCACAAACAATAAATGGCCTGGAACACGTCAAATTTGATGAGGGGAAAACAATTAAATTATTATCTGTTGGAGGGCAGCACCAATTACAAAATGAATATATTAACAGGGTCCACATTACCCGAAGTTCCTCTGTACATGGAATATGTAGTGGAACCATACGTACGTTAAAAACTTTAATAAATGAGGCATCCCTTATAACTGGGGCTTCCCTTATAACTGGGGCATCCCTTATAACTGGGGCTTCGCTATGGCTGAAGTTGACAACACAAGCAGCAAGTGGGGAAAAATCCATAAAATGGTGCAAACAATTCTTTGAGAGAGAAAGATGAAGCCGTTGAAACAGATCACGAAGTATTATTTTGTGAAATCAGATTCTGTAGACGAGTTGAAGTGACCGAGTTCTTTTTCAAAAATCTGAATCGATTTATGCAACTCACGACGTGTTGGTTTTTTGTGCAGTAGTTGGGCAGCCTGGATAGACCATATTGAATATTGGATACCGGGAAAACGTGCGTGAATCCCTCAAGAGTTTCCCTTCACGACTCTCTTCCCCCAGAAATGTCTTCAACTGCATTTCATTTCCTTATATCAACTTGTTGTTACATATCTCATTGTGGATGATTAGCGATAGACTTAAGAATAAAGAAAATCAATGCAGCATTTTTTTACAGATACTATTGGATCAATAGTATATTACGATGCGAGGATGGAAAGTGGTTTTTACAGAAGCTAGGGAAATGTTTAAAAACCGAACGATAGCGAGGTTTTTATTTTCCATTATTATGTAAAACACTTCTATCAATAAAACTAAATACATGGTCACACATAGAAATACATTATATAATGGAAATGGACAGCTAATGACAAATGAGGGAAATTTTGAGGGAGTGCCTGAATTCAAATACCTAGGAACAATGATCACAAATAGGAATGAGATGCACAAAGAAATTAAACGTAGGCTCAATTCTGGAAATGCGTGCTATTATGCATTGCAGAGACTCTTGATGTCCCAACTCCTTTAAAAAAAAACGTTAAACTGAAAATATATAAAACTATTATTCTACCTGTTATATTATATGGGTGCGAAACATGGACTCTTACTTTAAGGGAGGAAAGGAGATTACAAGTATTTGAGAATAAAGTTATTAGGAAAATTTTTCGACCAAAGAGATATGAACAGACAGGTGAATGGAGAAGACTACATAACAATGAACTACATGGTCTTTATAGGAAGCCAGATATAATAACAGTTAAGTCTCGTACACTGCGATGGGCAGGACATGTTGCACGTATGGGGAATGAAAGACTTGCATGGAAGCTTCTTGTAGGAAAGCCAGAGGGAAAACGCCCAGTTGGTAGACCAAGAATGAGGTGGGAGAATAACATTAACTATGACTTGAGGGAAGTAGATTATACAGGGAATGATTGGAAAACATTAGTTTAGGATAGGGATGTATGGAGAGCTTATGTCCGCGCGGCCATGAACCTACGGGTTCGATAGTGCCAGTGAGTAAGTAAGTAAGTTTATAGACGTTTTAACATCTGAAGATATGTCAGACCTCGTTTCATTTAGTTGGCTTTGTAATTTTATTTTTGTGCTTGTTATATGCTTTCTCTATAAGTTAAATTTAAGGGGGTGATGGGTGAAAAATTGACGATTTGAGATCAAAATTGGCATTTTTTGTTTGTTTTTTGTACTAAAAATAGCATGTACTCTAATGTATATGTTGGCAAAGTTTGAGAGGCCGATGGCCCTTCTAAGTGCCCTAAATTACGAATGTTGTGCCAGTTAAATACCACCTGCATGCAAATCTTTAAACTTGTTTCTCCACACTTTTATTTCCACTGCATTTTTGTACATTCAAAATTGAATGGAATTCAAAACTTTTGTCCTAGAAGGTTCAAATTTTTACTGCATGTCTTAAAAACAATGGGTAACAAAGCAGCGCATGGGTTTCATGATTGAAGTAGTATTTTAAGAAATAAAATGTCTGCAATTATTAATTTTTTTGTAATTCCACGCATGAGGTACAAGTTTAGTTTTTCTCCCTTTGTATTCACATTGGAAGAATTCTAATGCATCATGTTTTTCTAAATATTTTAGGGGTCTTCCAAAAAAACAGACATTCTAAAAAATTGTGGAACCCATTTAATTATATTATATGCAAAATTTTTAAATATAATATTTAATAAGTGATAAAATAAACGTCTCACAAGAATGAAACTTAAACACGCCATTATGTATCATGCATTGAATATTTGTACATAAAAGCAATTCTCTAGCTCAAAAAAATGTTGAAAATAGAAATTTCACCTATCACCCCCTTAATATCAATGACTATTTAACTCATGCCCTAAATGGGAGTCAATGACCAATCATGTTTCAATGAATTTTGCTTTACAACCAATCACAGTCGCGTTTTACTTCGCTATTTACCGAAATAAAGGAAGCCCCTTCTTTTTAATATTCTGAACAGGTCAGAGCATTATTTTGGAGTGACTGATTATCCAACAAATACACTGAATATAGCAAATAATGAACAGATTCCTTCGAACTACACATTTGTTCAATAATTGTGTTTTCAAATAATGATTTTACGGAGTTGTTTCCTAAAAAATTAATTATAACCTGTAATGTTGGCTTATTATTATTATACAACTATCCTCATTAGAGGACAAAGTGATACAGACAATTAACTTTTGGAATTGATGAAATACATTTCGTAAATACATTTAAAAAATTCAAATTGTAGGCCTAATTGAAGTATACATACTATAAAGTAGAAATTTTGTAAATATGGTTTCTTAAAATTGAAATTGATCCTCTAATGGCAGCGATGGCAATTTTAGAAAGATGCACTCTGTCCAAATCTAAGGAATTCCAAAATTTGGCTAAGAATCCTGGTATAGTACCTCTTGCCCCGATCATTAATCCTGTGACAGTTATACTATCTAGTTGGTATTTATCTTTGTAATAGTCAATTGTTGGCTCATATATGGCTTTCTTTTCAGAGTCAACTTCCTCAGGTTGGCCACTATGAGTCTCAAAACGAATTGTGGGATCTAATATCATACCAGTTTTAGAAGATGGTCTAAATGCAATAATATCTACTCGTCTGTTACTCCCATTAGTGGCCACACCATGAACTTCCTCATAAACTGTGTATCCAAAATCTCGCAAGGCTTCTGCCATCATGTTTCGAATAGTGTGGTGCCGAATGTTTCTCAGTGATTCTCCAAACGGACAGGCCCCAAGGACGTGTGTTTAATTTTTTCTCCACTAGGATGCATTCTTAAAATATTGCGGTCAGTGGGTTATCGCTGATTGCGATCCTATTTGGCAATAAATGATATGACCAAGTTGTAGTGAATAAACGTAACCTCACATTTGTGATTTCTTTCAAAACATCGTCGTTTACATTAAATATATAAATATTTTAAAATAACTATATTTAAATAATGATTTGTTAGTAAACAGCTTAATTTTATTCGTTAAATAGTCCTAACAAATGCCACTCTTGATTTAGAAATCCTCTAGGTAAATTGCAAATCACTCGTGGCGGCGTTACTTATGATAAAATTAAATTATGATATTGGTGAAATGTATCGGTAAAGAATTTCCATCTGCGAGTTTTCCTCTCTTCTAAGGAAAATCTCCAATATGGTCTGCTCGGAGATTGTAACCGGATGCTTCCCAGACTCGATCGATTATTTATAAATTGTGCATGCTTTTTTGTTTTTCCTGTATTGTGAGATAGAGTGATTGTTTGGGTAACACAATATCACCGAGAGAGGTAGGAATAAGTCTCATTATTGCCAACAAGTGAGTAAGAAAATCCCTCTCCATTCTAACATGCAAACGAAATTTGCCTTCTCACAAAATAAAAAAATCTATATTTTCTCTTTTGTTGTTGTGTGGGAAATTGGAAATGTGGACTTGTGAACAAGCAACTCAGTTTTCCATCACATATATTTTCTTTTTTCTTTCTTTTCTCCATATTCTGTTGGTTGTTATTCCCAGCGGAGCGGATTCTCCCAGTTTCTCTGTTACGTGATTTCTCGTATTGATGGCATTGCCTCGAATATCAGGAGGCGCTGGGCATTGTTTGTTCCGAACATAGAGAATGCTATAATATTCTCTATCATACGTAAAACAAAGATTCAGCAAAAATGACTCTCTTAGGGACCCAGAATGTTGCTCTCTGCTTCTTAAACCATCACAACAAAGATTATATATATATATATATATATATATATATGCATTTAAAGAGGATATGATTTTCAATTTAGTTGCCAACGTTTTATGTAGCCAATTTCATATGCTTACAGTTACCTGAACTGTACAGAATTTAATTAAATTCCCGAATAGCGAATTTCAAATTAATATAGAAGTGGTGCACACACACTCACACACTGGCACTATCGAACCCGTAGGTTCATGGCTGCGCGGACATAAGCTCTCCATACTTCCCTATCCTGAGCTAATGCTTTCCAATCATTCCCTGTATAATCTACTTCCCTCAAATCATAGTTAATGTTATTCTCCCACCTCATTCTTGGTCTACCAACTGGGCGTTTTCCCTCTGGCTTTCCTAAAAGAAGCTTCCATGCACGTCTTTCATTCCCCATACTCGCAACATGACCTGCCCATCGCAGTGTACGAGACTTAACTGTTCTTATTATATCTGGCTTCCTATAAAGACCACGTAGTTCATTGTTATGTAGTCTTCTCCATTCACCTGTCGTTCATCTCTCTTTGGTCCAAACATTTTCCTAAGTACTTTATTCTCAAAAACTCGTAATCTCATTTCCTCCCTTAAAGTAAGAGTCCATGTTTCGCACCCATATAATATAACTATTTCTTTATTATTTATTTGTTTACAAATCTTCATCGATACTATAATAATAATAATAATAATAATAATAATAATAATAATAATAATAATAATAATAATAATAATAATAGTTTTTAAGGTAGTAAGCGTAAGATCTTCTCTTCCACGTAACCAGGGTTAAATCTACAGATATTAACAATTATGAATGATATAGTTTAATTAATAATATGTCTGGGTCTTAACCAAAAACCAGGAACGAAGAATAGAAACGTCAGAAATGAGGTTTCCGAGGAGATGAGACTACCTCAAAGTTAGGGAGCTGCTGCCTTGCAGGATGGGAATTGGCTTTCTAAAGGCTGTGGGAAGAAAACCCAGAAAGAAATTCACCTGGTCCTCCAGGTTGCGGTTTCAGACACGGAGCTGACAACCTCATTCTTGTAAAATATTTATTGTTGACAAACTGTTCAGGACATTAGCCGGCTGATTTTCTGGAAAACGACCTTTGGCGAGGAGAAAGGACAATGATTTGAAGATGGAATAGAGGAGGATCCCGGCGCTGGACAGAGATGCGTGGTGAACAGCAGCCAGGGTTCATAAAGGCCTGTAGAGCTGCAAGAATTCAACTTGACTGCACCATTACATTGGGTCACCTTGTTGGGCGGTTTCTAACTGGATTGGAGCAGCAAGTACCTGAGGACGTGATTAGATCGTTAAGATCCCGTGCGACGCCTCTTTGTCATTAAGTTAATGCGAGAATGACCTCTGTTACACCCGCTTCATAAACTTATTTCCATGTAATTAAAACTTTGGATTGGATTATAATTAAATGTCACATCCAAAAACTCGTGCAACTAATTTCTTGCAACATTACGTCATTCCGATCTGCCTATTGGTTTATAACAACACTGTTTCACTCATCTGTATACAAGGGATTCAGAAATATGGCTACGTTTCATCGCGTTTTGTAACGAAAATATTATTATTAAAGGAAATATGATGTTATCATTGGAAAGGGAGTCCTTCAAATAACAACAACAGAACAAAACAAAACAAATCACTGCTCACGTGCAGTTTGGCGGGGTGATTTTTGTGGGCTAGCGTCGAACGCCTCTACAATTCTCTTCGTTGTTTCTGCATCCGTGCTAATGCAAGGCCTTCCAGGAGGTTTGATTTTTCTGCATCCTTCCCGTTTCCATCAGTCGTTTTCTCCACTTCCCCACAGTCGACGGCTGCAATCCTACGTTAAACTCCCGTCTTGCGGCCTCACGATCATTAGCATACGTTATTGCCCCATGCAGCAATTGTAATTTGCTGTTGTATATTCAACGCCATTTTGACTAACGACGTAAGTTCTACACTGTTTTGTTTTATTCCATTGTTGTAATTTGAATAATTGCCTTTGCAACGGTAATTTAATATTTCCTGTAATGGTAATATTTTCATCACACAACGCGATCAAACGTATAACCATATTTATGATTCACCCCGTACAGGACTATTCAGAAAGAAGGAACAGACTTCAAACATTTATTTCTTCCAAAGTACAAAACATAGAAACATAATTCCAACGTTCCTAGAAAGAAAAAAGTTCGGAGTTCCGATCACGGCCAGATTGGCTCTGTTGCTTCAAGTTGCGGTCACGGTCGCATTGGTGCTGTTGGATTGGAAGAGGAGGAGCAGAAGATCAAGTTAGTTGCCGGTGACCTCCCAGGTCACCAGACCTAACCCCGTGTGATTTTTATCTGTGGGGTTACGTAAAGGACTGTGTTTTATCCCCCCTATGCCTGACGCTCTTGAAAATCTGCGACATTTGTTTTCAAACATCGTTTACATTAAATACTGGGTGAGGCAATGAAACGGCACGATTTGGACTCCGGCTGACGGGCGCAGTGGGGGGTTATGGGAGTGGGGGAAACGACCTTGAGCATCTAGACAAGTGGAAATTTCAGTAGCCATGGAGCGTTGGTCAAGCGTGCAACGTGCGTTTGCTGTAAAAGCATATTATAAAAACATGGATAGTGTGGTGGTGCCCAACGTGCTTTCCGTCTTAAGTTTAATCTACCGCCACGGGCTCCCGTGCCATCGAGGAAAGCTATCCTCCTGTGGGTGAAAAACTTTGAAGCCACTGCAAGCACGACGAAGAAAATTGGTGGTAGTGAAAAAACAATCAGGACCCCAGAGAACATTGATCGTGTGCGCGATGCATTAACACGAAGTCCCGCGAAAATCAGCAAGGCGGCACAGCGCTCAACTTGGTCTCAGCAATCGATCAGTGAGACGGATTTTGAAGAATGACCTACACTATCACCCATACAAAATGCAGATAGTGCAAGCCCTACAACCTAACGATTACAATCATCGCATACGCTTCCAGGACGGCTAATCAGCAAGAATGGTGATATCCCTTGGCCTCCCCGTTCGCCAGATTTAACCGCCCCAGACTTCTTTCTTTGGGCTATCTTAAATGCAAAGTCTTCGAGGAAAATGCACCAAGAACAAAAGAAGATCTGAAGGAGAGAATCCGGCAGGAAATTAACAACATTCCTTTGCAGATGCTACAGAACGCCATGGGTGGATTTCATCTTAGACTCCAACAATGTGTGCAAAACCAAGGACGTCACCTTACTGGCACCATATTCAAAAAATGATTGTTTTTTAAGGTAAAACATTAATTTCCACTCATGTACTTAAGATTCATGTTCAAATAATTATACTCTTTTTGTAAATATATTATTGGTGATTTTTCAAAATCGTGCCGTTTCATTGCCTCACCCTGTATATAAACATTTAAAAAAACTATTTAAATAATGATTTGTGAGTAAACAGCTTAATTTTATTTGTTAAATAGTGCTAACAAATGCCACTCTTAATTTTCAAATTCTCTAGATAAATTGGAAATCACTCGTGACGGCGTTACTTATGAAAAATACTTTCAGTAAAATTAATGAAAAGTTGATTAAAGAAACTAGTTTGTGACGTAAGAGAACAAACAATGAGGTTTTGAAAATTGAAACGTACTGGTCCTGTTATCTTAATCCCTTTGTGTGCGTTGCCGAGAGACGTGTTTGACGTGACAATTAACATGGCCTTCACTGTCTTGCAAGGAAATGAAGCAGAGAGATAGCAGACACCATTCAGGTTATCAGCACACTGTGGTTTCTATCTCTCCTCCTCTTTGTTTGCCAAAGTATTGTATTTCCGCTTGTTGTTTCTAAAATTGTATACGTTGCACTAATTCAAGGATCAGAAGATTCGCCCGCCATTCACAAACAAACTTCCTCGTCCAGTAAAATGCAGTTTTAATGTCGTATCAGAGATTGAAAAGATAATCATATTCTCCCTCCCTTGTTTGTGACAAATTGAGATTCCAAATTTTATCAAATAATAATAATTTGTTGATAAAAAACCAATTAGAAACAAGAAGAACCTCACTAGGATTAACTAACTCACTGGCACTAACGTACCCGTAGGTTCGAGCTGCGCGAAAATTAGCTCTCCATACATCCTTATCCTGAGCTAATGCTTTTCCAATCATTCCTTGCATAATCTACTTCTCTCAAATTATAATTAGTTATTCCCCATTTCATTCTGGGCGTTTTCCTACAAGATGCTTCAATGCACGTCTTTTTTTCCCTATACGTGCAACATGTCCTGCCCATCGCAGTCTACGAGACATAATTGTTCTTATTATATCTGGCTTCATATAAAAACCATGTTGTTCACTGTTAAGTAGTCTTCTCCATTCACCTGTCTGTACATCTCTCTTTGGTCCAAAAAATTTCTTAAGAACTTTATTCTCAAATACTCGTAATCTCCTTTCCTCCCTTAAAGTATGAGTCCATATTTCGCACCCATATAATATAACTGGTAGAATAATAGTTTTATATATTTCCAGTTTAACGTTTTTTGAAAGGAGTTGGGACGTCAAGAGTCTCTGCAATGCATAATAGCACGCATTTCCAGAATTGAGCCTATGTTTAATTTCTTTGTGCATCTCATTCCTATTTGTGATTATTGTTCCTAGGTATTTGAATTCAGCCACTTCCTCAAAATTTCGCTCATTTGTCATTAGCTGTCCATTTCCATTATATAATATTCTAGCTAATACCCGGCGTGCGTGAATGTTAATGTGTTTCTACCACGAGCCTTGAGTTGCTATGTTTACCCGGGAATCTGCTTATCCCGATCTTCTTGACATCAATGAAAGACAAAAATAGTTATTGTGAGTTATCCGTAAAGGATAAACATATGCTGTCGCGGGCTTTTTATAGAGTTTTTTGAGACATTCAATTCCGTGTACATCAACTTGGTGTATTGTTTATGGGTTAGGCAGCGTGAGCCATTTAAACGTCAAAATAGGGACTTTATTTCATGTTTTTCACTACAAAGGGTGATTTTTAGGGGTGAAGGGTTGAGTATCACAACTCCCTTATAGCCTATGTTCATCCCGGAAATCTCCTGAACATTTTGCAAAAAACCCATCAACATCGGATCAACGATATGGTCACGTATGGAATACGAACAAAGAAACAAACATTAATTTTTGAAGATTTCTGTTACCATGTATTTAGTTTTATTGGTTTTTACTTCCAGTCCCACTGCGAAACTAGTATCGGTACAAATTGCTTTATTTTGTATAAAAAATTACTTGCTAATTGAAATACCAAAGAAATAGAATGTTTTCAAAACACATGTTATAATGATATTTTGTGTACAATTGCGATATTTCATGTCGTTTTGCAACTGATATTTGTATTTTGTGACCACGTTGTTTAGATAGAGTTTTGTAAATTAGAACAACGGTACATTAGTAATGACTTGGTTTGCGTGTTGTCACTAACGACATCTGTGATTTATGTTGAAATTAATTGTAAAAGTACGTTACGTTCCAGAAAATTATAGCGGATTAAATCAATTAAAATGGATTATGAATTAAACTGTTGTGTCCGTTACAAAAAGCGTTTATTTAATTGCCTTCTAAAATAAATCTATTATTGTGTAATACTTGTGTTGGCAACATTTGATTTACTCTTCAATTTATAGACTTGAATTATTTTATTTAAGGTTAAGTGTTGTTTTTATTTTCATAATTAATAAATTAATATTGTAATAATTGTATGGTATTTCATTTATTGTATAACTTTGTAGATTTTCTAGTAACGAGACTGGACGAAAAAGCGTGCATTTTACAGACGAAAATGTAATTTTCTATTTTGAAAGTTTTACTCGTCTAAGAGATCGTAGAACTGTCCATTCCCTATCCCTTCTCTATAAAATACTTCACACATCATCGCCTAATTATTTATCACGCCGCTTCATCAGACTATCCGACACACATAATCTTGACACTCGATCCCATCAGCACATGACTTTATATCCCGCCTCATCACACTGTATATTATTCATTATCTTTTACGGTCTCGCTTACCAAAACATGGAATTCCCTTCCGCTCTATGTCAGAGACTGTCAAACTATAACATCCTTCAAAAACAAACTAAAGAATTATTTAATAACAAACTAACTTATACACCTCACTGATAGTATTCTTTTAGCAATATTAATATATTTAATTATTTATGAAAATAATATTAAGAATAAATATGTTTATTTGTTTTGTTTTAAATATTGTACAAACGTAAAATTAGTTTTCTACATCTCATTATTTTCCTTTGTTTTATATATACACTAGACAGGGACAATTTAATATGTCTTGCTTGTATACATTTTATTATTAGTTTTAGTCTTAATTTTAACTAATATTAACTGGTTGTATTATAGATCGTAATATAATAGATATTATCTTTTGATCAAATTTTTACTTAGTGTTTAATATTAGAGTTAATTAAGATTGTTATATTCTTATGTAACATATGTTTGTCCTGGTGAGTGGAAGAGAAGGCCACATGGTCTTAACTCCACCAGGCTAAATAAATCTAATCATAATGTACGTAAATATGATCACTTTTTTAATATCATAACAACCTCAACACATTGTCTTAGGGATTAAATATAATAAGGGTTTATAAGCATTTTCTTAAAATTTCAGAAACTACACAAGTTTTGTTTTAACAAATGTATGAAAAAGAAAAACTATTGCTCTGGACAATGGTAAAAAGAGTGATACTCAAGCAGCAGACCCGACTTCTAATCTCGGTTGCGTAAATTTTCAAGTCGGAATTTTTCATGGTTTTTCTCAGGTGTAAAATTGTACTGGACAATACAATTTTGGAGCAGGTGAATAATTTTACATATCTAGGATGCAATATCTCATATGAAGAAGAAAATGATGTAAATGCAAAATTATCTACATTTTTAAGAATTTAGGGTTAATAAATTCTATCTTCAAGCCACAGTTAGTCCAGAAGCATTCAAGACTAAAAGTGTATAAAACACTGGCTCTTCCAACTAGTTTGTATGGTAGCGAAGTATGGACGTTGAAACAGAAGGATTAGATCTGCTGAAATGAGATACCTTCGGAGGACTGCAGGATACACACTACTAGATCACAAAAAAAAAATGAAGACATCTTAAAAGAATTACACATGGAACCTTTAGAAAACAAAATTTCTGATTATAAGTCAAGATGGATGCAACATGTTCATCGAATGGAAGATCACAGAATACCCAAACAAATGTTAAGATTGTTTATTTTTTATTATTTCACTCACCTCATACTTCATAAATCATAGCAGACCCTGACAGACTTGTGAATGTCCCCATGAGCAAAGAAAATTACAAAAAAGAGAAAGAACACATCATACAAATTGCTAAGGATAATGGTTTTCACAAGAAAATGATACACAAGAAAATAAATAAATTCAAAGAACAAAAAGTCATCAATGAAAGTACTCTTCAGACAGATAAAAATATAGGCAAAAAATTCAAGAAGTTCACATACCATCCTTTCGTATTTGACAAGTTTCAAAAAATCTTCAACAAATTCAACATTAAATTAGCACCGAAAAATGATTACAGCTTAGGTAATTTAATAAAAACCAACAAAAATGAAAAAATTGAAGACTGTAAAAAATCGGGAATTTATCAAATTAATTGTAAAGATTGTGAAAAGATATACATAGGAAAAACCAAAAGGAATCTAAATACAAGATTAAAAGAACACCTCAGAAATGTTAAAAAATGGAGAAACCGAAAAATCTGCAATAGCTGCACATGCCTGGTCAGAAAAACATAGAATTGAAAACAAAACAAAATTACTTAAACAATTGGAAAAACCGAAGGAACTCACAATTTGGGAAAAAATTTACATATGCAAGAATGAAAATACAACTATGAATTTTGAAATACCCGGTTATAAAGAAAGAGGACTGATTTGGAAATTCTTCGGTCGGCCACCAGATGGCGCGGAGGTCAGTCTGCAGGATAGAAGGCCGTTGGACGTCAGTTGTGAACGTGACGCAGCATTGACAATGTCACAAATTACGTGAAGAAACCCAGGGTCTGCTATGATTTATGAAGAATGAGGTGAGTGAAATAATAAAAAATAAACAATATTAAAGAACCTCATAGTGTTATTTCCTATCTACATAACTTAATAAATGTTAAGATATCAACCTGCAGGAAGAAGAAGACCAGGGCGTCCACTCAAAAGACTTTTGGATGGTGTTTCTCTTGAGGCCGAAACAGGTCAACAAATGGCCTAAATTCGTGAATGTACTATGATGATGATGTAAGATAAAATGTCGTGGAGAAGGAGTCACAGATTCACTTAAAAATCACAATTATCATCAATCATATTAACAAAATATAGTAAAACATAAGAGAGCGATCCTGTTTACAACAATAAAGGGAGATCATTACTGTCCCTTCAGAAGCACGAGTTCAGGTAATGTGGACCCTCCACGAGGACCTAGGTCCACTTTACACGAATACGTATATTTTATCAATGAGGACGCTATCTGTAAAAACAATTCACTTAATTAATTTTATCTAATATCCTTGTCATTTTACTAAACCCAAAGACCGTCGCTTTCTGCAGTTGAATGACGTGTGAATGTTATAATCAACAATAATTTTTCAAAACATTAAATAAATATCGACACTTTTTAATTATGATCAGGCATAAATATTTTCACATTAATCTGTGTCTGTCTGTATAAATTAATAGAATAAATAAACTTAAAAATAGACTAAAAGCTAAGGTGGACTCTGGGGTCCACTTTATCCGAATATGGAGGTTAAATTGAACCTTTCTTGTAATGTACAAAAGTTTATAAATTATGAAGATGTTTCCATATTTGAATAAAATAACAATGCTATTGCATAGTTACAACACTAATGATAATCACGTAATTAAACAAAATTAAAATCACCTAATTTAAAGAAGAAAAACACATTCAAAACAGGGGTCCAAATTACCCGAAGTTCCTCTGCCGGACATTGGCATCTTTTAAAATAAATCTAAATTTATATTTGCTCTAACCTCGACTTCATCATTAGCCAGTGTAAGGTACATATATTAATTGGTGTTTCTCATATAATTTATCGTCCACCGCTGTGGTCTCGAGGTAGCGTGCTGTCTTGTCACGCAGCGGGCCCGGGTTCGATCCCCGGTCGGGGCAGTTTTTCTGGGTGAGGTTTTTATCGGGGTTTTTCCTCATCTGTAAGACAAATGTCAGGAAAACTTTAACGCCCAAACGGTCCCCGAAATCATATGGCCATCATCATCATCAACACCCTTATCATCATCATCACCATCCTTCACAGGTGGGGAAAGCAACGGGAAGCTACCGCACCTACAATTCCCTAGTAAAGCTGCAAGCATAGCATGAAAATGTTATGATTGCAGTGAAGGACCTGCCTTCGGGCAGAATTACTATGGATGGATGGATATAATTTATCATATTTATGTTATTGTATTATTGTTATTATTATTATTATCATTATTATCGTATTATTATTGTTACGTATAAAATGTTGTTTGTACATGAAATTTACATTGTTGCATTTAATGTATCTTTAATTGTTTATAATTAGTATAGTGTATATCTATATTTGTCAAATATTTATTTGTATTTGTTCTGGTTGAGTGGAAGAGAAGGCCTTATGGCCTTAACTCTGCCAGAATAAATAAAACATTATTATTATTATTATTTTTATTATTATTATTAT
The DNA here is from genome assembly GCA_030220185.1 of Diploptera punctata. NCBI lineage: Eukaryota > Metazoa > Arthropoda > Insecta > Blattodea > Blaberidae > Diploptera > Diploptera punctata. Next base: position 40,586 of record JASPKZ010000301.1, read on the forward strand.
TATTATTATTATTATTATTATTATTATTATTATTATTATTATTATTATTATTATTATTATTATATGGTTCAGCTTATCATAAGGGAGAAGAAACTAAAAGTGTGATATAATTTTGGAATATGCTGTAGGTGTAAATCGTTGCATAATTCAAATAAAATTGACGTTTATTAAAAATGTGGCCACCTTCAATAACGATTATCGTTTTGAATTACACCCACCAGACTATAATCATATCGGAATTCCATTGTTTTCAACGACATGTTCCTAAAACTGTCCGGAGCGCCATAAAGGTTTCATTTTGTCATCGCACATTAACTAATCAAGACAAATGATAAACGTCCGTCCGCACCTAAACGCAAACCCGTCACATTTCCCATAACGGAAAAAAACATGGCGGACGTTACTATTTTAAAAACAATACATTGCACCAAAATGTTCACTCATCACTTTTCCATAGAGAATAGAAAACACGCTAACATCTACTTCAGTACGACATTGTTTTAATTCAAATTTTAAAGTTTTACGCGATTGTAACAAACCAGATCTTTTAGAAATTGTAGAAGTGGTCTAGTGGTTATGCTTCTTGCCTCTGGTCCCCGAGGGTCGCAGGTTCAAACCCGGCCGGGGTCGATGGATATTTTTAGGATGAAAAAATCCAAGGAGCAAATCCTCCGGGAGATACTAAGCTGTGGGTCCCGAGTCTGAAGATTTTCAGGCTCGTAAAATATCCTGAAGCCTGAATGAAAAGGCTCTAAGCAAAATTTACAACCTTACCACGTTTTTTTGCAAGCTCTATTAATACGTGTAAACAACACAGCGGTAAACTCAGATGTTAAATTCACTATATCTTTTACTGGAAATTCTGGATACTTATCACTTAACTTGTGAAATGCATTTAAAATAACTGTTTTTTACAACTAGTTAAAGGTTTGCCAGACTTGTGTTTTATAAATTTAGATGGCGACAAGAAGACTCGACACTTTCAGCCATCTTGTCGACTGAAGCATCCATATGTACTAAACTATCTCAAGTTGTAATTATTGATGAGGTATATTTTTAGAATATTATTATTTTCATTCATGAAGAATAACAAGTATATTCAGAGGACATATTTTTAATTTAATGAAGGAAACTACTTCTCCGCGTACTTATTGCTTCTACAACGTGCGTCGGTGTCCATAACCAATGAAAGGCGAGCAGGTCACGTGGTTTGGTTTTGATGAGGATCGCTTTAACCCATTCGCCTCAGAAGACGAGGCACACTCGCTTAACTCTGCCTGTTATATATTTTGCAATATTTTGTACATCGCTTAGTAGGGTCACCTTGTGTTAACATATATGAATAGTAGAAGTATGTGTTTTTGTCTTCACCCTTATTGTGATCTCAAGTACCGTTATATTTTGTTTGTTTTGAATGTCTGAAATTAGGCAATATAATTTACGGTAACTTAAATCCGGTTTCTGGGGAAATGAATTGAGCATTTAAACTTGAAGCGAATGGTTCAAGAGCGGACAGCATATACAGATGTATGTCAATTTAGAACAGATCAATTTTGGACGAACCAGGCTCTGGGCATAAATCAGTGATGGACAAAAGACTAACTAAACAAACAGCTGCAACATATAATAGATCGTGGAATTTCAGGAAAGCAAATTGGTAGCAGTTTTCAGACGCGCAAGAGGAAGAGTTAAGCCTACATGAAGATAAACTTGCACTTGTCCCTGAACCCAGATAAAATAGCAAGGAAAGTGGCTCCATCACCAACTGTGGGTCCCAAGAGGAGTTATAAAGGGACGCTACAGCTTTCAGTTTGAGGAACTTGAAGGTCTCAGGAAAATACGCGAAGCACAAACATTTAAAGCTGAAGACGTAGAGAATGCAAAAGGTAAAACAGCTCCATCTTCGATGCTAAGAGGAAAGTATATAAATAGTTTTCAAGCTTCTGAATTCCTACGCTCCTAGTTACCTGGCGTCCAGATTTGAGAAGTTATCCTCTTACTACAATATTGACACTAGGTCACAAGATAACAGTAAAGTAAAGTAAAGTGACCCCACAACAGGCCCGGAGGCCCTAGGGGTAGTAGGAGGTTAAGGCTCCCACTTTTTCTAGACAATCGGCACTTTATGTTACCGGGTTGTCAGCCCTCCGTGACGGCCGCCTTTACCACCAGAACAAGCGTCTGGTACTCATTTCCGTTAGAGGCTGAGTCGACCCCAGGAACATAGTGCCGCCAGAGGGTTTGGGTCAGTTTAAAAATCCTGACCCCAACGGGACTTGAACCCTCCACCCTCCGGCTTGTAGCTCAGTGCCTTAACCACTATGCTACGGCGTGCCCTCACAAGATAGCAGTCTGCTAACAATTCCTCTTCATAGCACTTCCTCTTATTCTACTTCCTTCACAGTAGCTCCTGGAATTTCCTTCCTCAAGATATCAGGGGTTGCCGCACACTTGGCACTTTTAAGTCACGCTTATACAGTTACCTGTTGTGTAATAATTAATTTTTTCTATTTATTTAAATTTATACTATGTCATTCATAATCTTTTCCTCATTTTTTTATATATCTTGTACATATTATATATTTAATTCGTTAAATTTAGAGTAAATCAAAATACATTATAAATATTAATTCTACTGTATTTATAACATGTAATCGTTTATGTTTATTGTAATTTAGATGTAAGACTATTTTTTTTTGTATTTTATAAAACCTGGTTGAGTGGCAGACAAGGCCTTAAGGGCTTAACTCTGCCAGGTAAAATAAAGCTATTATTATTATTATTATTATTATTATTATTATTATTATTATTAGTCGGCCGCGGTGGACTAGTGGTTATGATCCTTGCCTCTGGTCCCGAGAGTCGCGGGTTCAAACCCGGCCGGGGTCGATGGATTTTTAGGGCGGAAAAATCCAAGGAGCAAGTCCTCCGGGAGGGACTTTAAGCCGTGGGTCCCGAGTCTGAAGATTTTCAGGCTCATAAAAATATCCTTAAGCCTGAATGAAAAGGCCTCTAAGCAAAATTTACCGAACTTTCCCGTCCTAGTACTACCTTGGTTTCCTAGATGTCAGAATGAGACGGACCACTCAAAAATTACATCTATACGAAAACAAGTGTAACTAAATTAGTATGGTTCAAATTCGTCCCTGTAGGGGGAGAGCGCCTAAATCTCTGTAAAGGGAAAACATGGGCTTACAATACAATACGAAATTATTATTATTATTATATAACTGGTATACTGCCTTTTGTAGCCTGTCAACTGCCGCTTACTGTGGAAGATGCAAAAAAGAGGATACCCCACACTCTTAATAAAACTGTTTCAAAGTCTAAATGAAGATACAAAAATAGTAAATAAACAAACCTCAATAATGAAATGATCGTTATGTCTCGGAGCAAAATTATTAGGCCATTTCATCGGCTAATGTTCAACCGCGACAGGACTGACGTAGGATGTTAAAGTGCTTCTTCTTCTTCTTCATAATTTGTAGGACCCTCATAAATCACTCCTCGGAGGAATACGTATTGGATGTGCATTCACTGTCTATCCATCTCTTGGCTGGTCTTCCTCTTGTTCTTCTCCCGTCCATTGTTCTATCTTCTTTAGCTCCTTTTGCAAGTCGGTTGTCTTCCATTCTTTCTATATGATCTTTCCAATATTTTCGTCTATCTATAATAAATTTCGTTATGTCTTGAATATGACATTTGTCCCTAATTTCTGTGTTGTGTATTTTATCAAATAATGTTTTCCGCTAAATAGTTCTTAAGATTTTCATTTCACATGTGCTTTTTATTTGTTTAGTTTTTGTTGTATCAGCCTTAGTTTCTGCTCCATATACGATAACTGGTCAAACTATCGTTTTGTATATGCGAATTCTGCTTTCTATTGACAAATGTTTCTTCCGCCAAATTAAATATTTCATAGATCCTGATATTTGTGCTGTTTTATCAGCTTGTTTCTTTACATCTTTTATTACATTTTTAGTGTTTGTTATTAATACACCTAAATAATTAAATTCTGACACTTGTTCTATAATTTTTCTTTCCACTTCTAATTTGCATCTTACTGGTTCTTTTGACATTGTTAAGCATTTACTCTTGTTCGTATCTGCTGAACAGAGTTAAATAAAATATTCAGCTAATTTCAAGTTCTAGGCTAGAACAGGTTTGTATCGAATAGTTTAATGTAAATGCACGTCCATAAAAAAGTTATTTCCATTAAATAAATTGTAATTACTCTAAGTGGTTTTGTAGTGAAATTAATATTTAAACGAAAAATATGACTTCATAAAACCTGGATGTGGCTCTTCTTTCGTTTTATCGAACAAATGATAGTCAAGTGTAACTTGCACACTTTAACGAATATTAGAAAACGCGGTTCTACGCAAATATTGAAACAATTGAAAGATAAATAAAAGTTAAATATGTTCCCCCAGTGACTTATACGTTAGCATTTTCATTTGTTTAATGGCCGTCCCCACAGGGCGCAGCACTCATCCAGTTACGTCACAATTGTTCATTTGAAATCTCATAAAGAAATTGGAATTAAAAACTAATATTGATTTATGAATACCATATTATATCTGTCTACCTTCAACATTTTGTAACAATATACTACTGTTCATTTTTTAATTGAGTGGTTTGATCAGCTTAGCAATTTAATACATTCAATTCTATTCTCTTTTTATCTTTTTCTTTTTTCCTTTGCTATGTTCACTGAGAAAAACTGATACAAATTCAGTCATTAAATAATTTATCATAAGTAATGCCACGAGTGATTTCCAAATTATCGATAAATTCACGACTCACGAAGTGAGGAGTAAATTTATCTAGAGAATTTGGAAATCAAGAGTGGCATTTGTTAGGACTATTTAACGAATAAAATTAAGCTGTTTACTCACAAATCATTATTTAATTGTAGTTATTTTAAAATATTTATATATTTAATGTAAACGGCGATGTTTGAAAACAAATGAGAAACGAGGTACGCTTCTACTGCTTCTTTTGTTTTCACTGCAATCAGATCATACTATTTATTGCCAAAGGAACGCAATATTGTAAGAATGCTCTCTAGTGGAGAAAAAATGAAACACATCAAACTGTATATTAATTCATTTCTGATGTCGTATGATGTAAATATGACAATTATATTTTTCTGGATTGTTACCTGGGAAAAAATACATTTAAGAAAGTGCAAACAGTGGTTTCTTTTTTTGGTGGTATAATAAATTGCTACAAATGTTTTATATTAACTCCCGCATGCGGCATGTGTTGACATTCATGCACTATATATACAATCTGGTAGCCGTATTTCTCGTAGGCTCAGTCACTGCAAAATAATGGTCAGACCTGTTCAGAATATTAAAAAGGAGGAGCTTTCTTTAATATGGTAATTATAACACTGATAAATATTTCGTGAAACACGACTCTGATTGGTTGTAACACAGAACTCATTGAAACGTGATGAGTTAAATAGTCTAGAGAATTTGGAAATCAAGAGTGGCATTTGTTAGGACTATTTAACGAATGAAATTAAGCTGTTTACTCACAAATCATTATTTAAATATCCATCCATAGTAATTCTGCCCGAAGGCATGTCCTTCACTGCAATCATAGTATTTTCATGCTATGCTTGCAGCTTTACTAGGGAATTATTGTAGGTGTGGTAGTTTCCCGTTGCTTTCCACACCGGTGAAGGATGTAGATGATAATGATAAGGATGATGATGATGGCCATATGATTTCGGGGACCGTTTGGGCCTTAACGTTTTCCTGACACTTGTCTTAAAGGTGATGAAAAACACCGATAAAAACCTCCACCCTAAAAAAAAAAACTGCTGACCAGGGATCGAACCCGGAGCCCGCTGCAGTGCGTGACAAGGAAGCACGCTACCTCGGGACCACAGTGGTGGACTTTTTTTAAATATTTAAATTTATAGTGATTTAAAAATGGATATATTTAATGTTAAACGGCGATGTTGAAAAACAAATGAGGAAATGTTTGTCTGTTATGCTTCTTTTGTTCATCAACTGCAACTAGATCATAGTATTTATTGACAAATAGGATCGCAATATTGGAAGAATGCTCCCTAATGGGGAAAAAACTGTATATTATAGGTTATTAGTACACCGCTGTGGTCTCGAGGTAGCGTGTTGCCTTGTCACACAGCGGGCCCTGGTTCGATTCCCAGTCGGGGCAGTTTTTCTGGGTGAGGTTTTTATCGGGGTTTTTCCTCACCTGTAAGACAAATGCCAGGAAAACTTTAAGGTCCAAACGGTCCCCGAAATCATATGGTCATGATCATCATTCTTATCACCATCCTTCACCGGTGTGGAAAGCAACGGGAAGCTACCACACCTACACAATCCCCTTGTAAAGCTGCAAGCACAGCATGAAAATGCTATGATTGCAGTGAAGGACCTACCTTCGGACAGAATTACTATGGATGGATGGGTGGATGGGTTATTAATAATTTTTTTATAAAACAACTCTGTAAAACCTTTTTTTAAAAACAAAATTATCAAATGTGTAGTTCGAAGGAATCTGTTCATTATTTCCTATGTTCAACGTATTTGTTGCAAAGTCAGTCCCTGCAAAATAATGCTCTGACCTGTACAGAATATTAAAAAGGAGGAGATTTCTTTAATATGATAAACAGAAGTAGATAAATATCGATGTGAAATACGATTGTGATTGGTTATAAAACAAAATTCATTGAAAAGTGATTGACATATGTTAAAGTCATAATTAACTTAAGTTATACAGCGAGTTGGTAAATGTGTTGTCACCGCTGTATAAGTACACTGTAATGATCGGCCGCGGTGGACTAGTGGTTATGATCCTTGCCTCTGGTCCCGAGGGTCGCGGGTTTCAAACCCGGCGGGGTCGATGGATTTTTTAGAATGGAAAAATCCAAGAACCAAGTCCTCCGGGAGGGACTTTAAACCGTGGGTCCCGAGTCTGAAGATTTTCATGCTCGTAAAAGATCCTTAAGCCTGAATGAAAAGGCCTCTAAGCAAAATTTACCGAATTTTCCCCTCCTTGTACTACCTTGGTTTGTTAAGATGTAAGTATGAGGCGGAACGCTGACCATGGACCATTGAAATTACATCTATATGACATCTAAGTGTAACTAAATTAGTATGGTTAAAATTCTTCCCTGTAGGGGGAGAGCGCCTAAATCTCTGCTAAGGAAAACATGGGCTTACAAGGCATGATTATTTGTAATTTTAAGTAATGGATGTCGAATTTGCAATTGATTAGTTGCCCCGAAAAGAGATCGAACCCACAACAATTGGAAAGTTGAATTTTCAGTGGATTAGTGATCTCTCCAGAGAGCATCACAGGTAAAACTACCCACACTCTCTTCTAGACCTGTTTTATTTATTTTTAAAAGTTGGCTTTCAAGTGAATAGTGATCTATATGTAACAAAAGGCGGAAACAGTTAGTCAAGCCTTGAGTAGCAGTGCAGAAAAACAATTATTGCACATGTGTAAATTCATTCCACCACAGTCCCGTGAATTCTAATGAGAATCTTGAGAAATGAGTGAAAATAAGATTGACTGATTTAGGGAAGGTTTGTTTTGTATAGAACGATAGGAAAATACTAGCTGAGGCGAGGGATGCATGGAGATCTTATGTCCGCGCGGTCACGATCCATCCGCTTACAAAGTTAAATTAAAATGTAGCTGTAAATATTTTGTGTAAATTAATTGTTTTTAATATGAAATGACAAATCGACAATTATGTCTGTTGTGAAAAGCCTCATCTTCTGCATCTTATATACAGACTATTCAGAAAGAAGGAACAGACTTCCAAACTACAAAAATGACAAGCATAATTCCACGTTCCTGGAGAGAGAAACTGCTGGTGCTGCAGCTTGTCATGATGATTCTTTGTATCAAAATGGCGACACAATATAACGTTGATTGGAAGAGGAGGAGCAGAAAATCAACTTCATCGCCGGTGGTCACCAGAGCTAAGTCCGTGTGATTTTTATCTGTGGGGTTACGTACAACACCATGTTTTTACCCTCCCTATGCCTGACAGTCTTCAAAATCTGCGACATTGAATTGTTGAAGCTGTGAATTCGATAACTAGAGGCCAGCTGATTCGTGTTGTGCAAGAAATGAGCCACTGTTTGATATTTGTCGTGTAACACATGGTGCTCGGATTGAATACATAACATAGTGAAAATTAAAATTTTCTTTTTCAGGAACGTTGGAATTGTGTTTATATATTTGTTGTAGTTTTGAAGAAATAAACGTTTGAAGTCTGTTCCTTCTTTCTGAATAGCCTTGTTTTATGTTTCTATTCATTATAACATACTGTTCCTCTAGTAACATTTGAAAATCTGTAGAATAGGGGGCTTAGTACAGAATGGTGGTCTGAAGTCACAGGGATTAGACCTAATAAAAACAAAAACATACTTAGAAACAGATAAACTCGAACAAAAAAAATAGAACAAATGACTGTAATCTGTACCGCCATTAGCGCCCCTTACGACTTCTTTGAGAAGCAAATATGGTGTCACATGTATTCATAATGAGTGCGTTACATAAAGCAGCTTTTAAGCTTTAAGAAGTAAATAATGAGAATACTTGATAGTGACCAACTCTATGAAATTAATTCTCAGAATGTAAGTAAATTGTGTGTTTTTTTTGTGTCTCTTGCGGAATTGGGTTTTCATATTAAACGCTTTAATCCACATTCCTAAAATAATGAGAGAGCGTATTGTTCCTTCTCAGTGTTCCTCCAGTTCTGTTTCGCGAGTCTTGTCTTTTTAATAATAATAATAATAATATAATAATAATAATAATAATAATAATAATAATAATAATAATAATAATAATAATAATAATAATAATAATAATAATAATAATAATAATAATAATAATAATAATACTAATAATAATGATAATGATAATGATGATGATGTAATGATGATGATGATGATAATGATGATGATGATGATGATGATGATAATGAGGATAATAATGACGATAATGATGACGATAATAATGATGATGACAATAATAATGATTATAATAGTAATGATAATGATGATAATAATACTAATAGTAATAATAACAATAACAATGATGATGATGATAATCTATCTATCTATCTTCGGGATTTACAGCTGCTGCCGTCTTCCCGTGCCAAACCTCCAAAGCCTACGGTCTTGGGCATCTTCGATGCTTAGCCCTCTAGCTTGCATTACTGTCTTCATGTTTTCCTTCCATGTTAACCTTGGTCTTCCTATTTTCTTCTTTCTGTTCGGATGCCATTCATATAGTTGCTTCGGCCATCGCTCATCTTCCATTCTTAAAACATGTCCTAACCACTTTAATTCCTTCTCCTCAATTCTTTCAATTATGCTTTCTTCTGCTTCCATTATGTTTCTAATTTCCTTATTTGTGACATGTTCTAATTTAGACTTTCTGGCACTTCTCTGTAAATAATCCATTTCTAAAGCTATTAGTCTATTCTCGTAGTACTTATTGATTGTCCATACCTCACTTCCATACATTGCAACAGATTCCACCAATGTTTTATCAATATTTTTTTTGTGCTTTCCAAATATACTTATCCCACCATATGGAATTTAATGATGATATTATTTTGCTACTCAGTTCAATTCTATGTTTTATGTTCTCTTTGCCTATACCTTCGATGTTATCCATAATCATTCCCAAATATTTAGTTTGTTTCACTTGCTTTATTTGGATTCCTTCCTCCAATATTAAATTTTCTCGTTCATTGCTATTTATTGCCAGATATTCTGTTTTTTGTAAATTTACTGTGAGACCCCATGATTCATATGTGTTTTTCAACCTTTTTATCATGAATTCCATATCAAATTTGTCTTGCGCTAAAACCAGTTGATCATCGGCAAATTGTAATGTCAGCAAAAATCTGTTGCCTATTGGGATCCCCATACCTTTGCAGCTTTGTTTCCATTTCGTTAATATAAATTCTACATAAATATTAAATAAAATTGGTGATAGACTGCACCCTTGTTTCAATCCCTTTGAGGTTTTTATAGGATTAGACATTATATTTCCAATTTGATGATGATGATGATAATAATAGTAATAATGATGATAATAATAATAATGATGACAATAATAATTATTATAATAGTAATGATAATAATAAAATAATAATAATAATAATGATAATGATGATAATAATAATAGTAATAATAATAATAATAACAATAACAATGATGATAATAATAATAATAATAATAAGATATGATGATAATTAATAATAGTAATAATAATAATAATAATAACAATGATGATAATAATAATAATAATAATAATAATAATGATAATAATAATAATAATGATAATAATGATGACAATAATAATGATTATAATAGTAATGATAATATAATAATAATGATAATGATGATAATAATAATAGTAATAATAATAATAACAATAACAATGATGATGATGATAATAATAATAGTTAACAGTAATAATGATGATGATAATAATAATAATAATGATAATGACAATAATAATGATTATAATAGTAATGATAATGATAATAATAATAATTATAATGATGATAATAATAATAATAATAATAATAATAGTAATATGATATAATAATAATAATAATAAATATAACATTTTAATATTTGGGTTGTAATTTTACTATAAACACAAAAACTGAAAGAGATATAAATATGAAACTGTCGAAATTTCAAATGATATGCGGAGCTATACATAAAACATTAAAGAACTAAACAAGAAGAGACTGCAATAAATTCTACATTGGGAAACTAAACAGCAGCTATCTTCACATTAGATTCATGGAACATTTAAGGATTTTTCATTTATAATGGAGGAAAAATAAAGTAACGCAAAACATGTAATTCAGGCTGGACACCACATGCATAACATCGATAAACACCTTCACAATAGTACATAGAGAAAACATTCCAACGAGGATAAATATACTGGAGGAAATCACAATCCTAAGAGAAATCAACAACAACCTGATTCTCAATGAATACACACCCAGTCCACACAATCCTCTGTACAAAATTCTCACAACCAAGTCAGTGCTTCAACAAGTACGGACCTAATGCATTCTGCTGATGATGGGACTAGTCCCGAAAGGCCTACAGAGTTTTAAAACAACTTAAGTTGAGGAGACGGACCTACAGGGTAACTATTTTATAGTTTTAACCGTACATTATATTACAAGAAATGATACTAGATTGAAGTGTTATAAAACATTGGCAGTTCCTGCATTGGTTTATGGGAGCGAAACTTGGGTAATGACCAAAAAATTGCAAAGTTGAATACAAAGCGCAGAAATGAACTACCTTAGTAGAACAAAAGGCTGCACAAGATTGAGTCGGACAAAGAATGAAGATATATGAACAGAGTTAAATATATATCCATTGAATGTGACAATCAAAGAGTATAGAGATAAATGGTTTACACATGTAGAAAGAATGAACGTAACAAGGTTACCAAGAGCAGCATTTAACTACAAGCCAAGAGGTTCGAGGAATGTAGGAATGCCAGTGAAAAGATGGATAGAACAACTGTGAGGCGGAACATGTAATTTGTCTAGAACGTGAAGTGAAGAAGAAGAAGAAGAAGAAGAAGAAGAAGAAGATATAATTCACCTGTACGTGTGTTTATAACTGAACTCCTAAACGACTGAATTGATTTTAATATTTTTTTTCTGTGCGTCTGATTGGGCCCCTCGATGGTTTAGATTTACAATTGGACTCTAAAACTATGACGTGTTGGAGCTCACCTGAAGTGAAAATTGAAAATTCACTCTAGCGGCCACATTTTATGTTTCATAACGAAACTCAGTATTTTATATGAAACAACTGAGGTAGGTGTTGTCCAAAAATAAGCGAAATTCGAGAATTAGAAGTGGAGGTTTACTTGAAACCCGAAATTAAAAAACTGCCAAAACGACCCGACCGATTTCTTATGAAAGTCTTTGTGTGCCTCGATGGTTTAGATTCACAATTGGATTCGCTAGGTGGCGCTGCGATCGGGTTATACGGTAGGAATTTTTTATGTCAGGTGTGTAGTCATCTGCATTATCGACATATTCCTCGCGACTACAATGTGACGTCATCATTCACGTTTCTTGAACCACAACACATGCCAGTGTGGAGTTTTGTTGCGAAATTATTTAGTAATATCTAATTACGTCTTAATTAGTGAATTGTATGGTAAAAAAGTAATTTATATTTTATCGTACTTTTGTGCGATAGCGAGGAGATACTGAAGTCCAATACGCACACACTATTAAGTAACACTAAGAAATTGGGACTGGAAGTAAATATTAATGAAACTACATATATGGTCACACATAGAAATACATTATATAATGGAAATGGACAGCTAATGACAAATGAGGGAAATTTTGAGGAGTGGCTGAATTCAAATACCTAGGAACAATAATCACAAATAGGAATGAGATGCACAAAGAAATTAAACATAGACTCAATTCCGGAAATGTGTGCTATTATGCATTCCAGAGACTTTTGATGTCCCAACTCCTTTCAAAAAACGTTAAACTGAAAATATATAAAACTATTATTCTACCAGTTATATTATATGGGTGCGAAACATGGACTCTTACTTTTAAGGGAGGAAAGGAGATTACGAGTTTTTGAGAATAAAGTTCTTAGGAAAATGTTTTGGACCAAAGAGAGATGAACAAACAGGTGAATGGAGAAGACTACATAAGAATGAACTACATGGTCTTTATAGGAAGCCAGATATAATAAGAACAGTTAAGTCTCGTAGACTGTGATGGGCAGGACATGTGGCACGAATAGGGAATGAAAGAGGTGCACGGAAGCTTCTTGTAAGAAAACCAGGACGAAAACGCTCAGTTGGTAGACCAAGAATGAGGTGGGAGAATAACATTAACTATGATTTGAGGGAAGTAGATTATACGGGCATTGATTGGAAGGCATTAGCTCAGGATAGGGATGTATGGAGAGCTTATGTCCGCGCGACCATGAACCTACGGGTTTGATAGTGCCTGTGAGTTAGTTATGATTTTATCGTCCGGCCATGACACGATAATTGGACGTTCGGGCAGGACGACGTCTGCCGGGTCCGTATATTTGAGAGAGAGGCGGGGAGTTGGATATTACTATTGGAGTGAGACAGTTTTCTGAAACGACAGTAAAACATTGTGGAAGAATTTCGATTTTCATCATCATCATCAACAAGGATTGAGCCCAATGGCCTGTTCCGATCTCATTATAGGTCGAATTGGTCCTTCCATCTCTTCAATGGTCTTCCCAACATTCTTCTCCCTTTTGGTTTATAATTATACATTCTTCTTGGTATGCACTGTTCATTCATTCGTAATACGTGCTGAAGATAAGGATTTTGATAATATTTTATCCTTTCACAGAGATTAAATATATTAAGTTCTGTTCTCATATCTTTCGTTTTTCTTTTTATCGGTCCTTTGGTATCCTGCTATTGCTCTCAACATCTTCATTTCAGCAGCCTCTATTTGTTTACTATCTGCCTTTTTTAATGTCCAGGTTTCACATCCATAGATAAGAGATGGAACTGCCAATACTTTGTAAAACTTCAAAATAGTTTCTTTTCTAGTCTTATTCAATAAAGTGCGTTTAATTGTGCCACATAGATAATCCAATCGTTGTATTTTAGTGTGTTTATCTAAATTTCTGTCATTGCCTAAATGAAATCCCAAATAATTAAAATTCTGAACTTGGTCTATAATTACATTGTTTATCGTTATTTCTGTTCTTATTGCACATTTTCCTTTCAGAGCTAATATTTTTGTTTTAGATGTAGATATTCTTAAATTGTATTTTAGAGAGATATTATTTAAAGTATAAAGGAATTGTTGTAAAGCATTTTCTGATGCTGTCATTATTACTTGATCCTCTGCAAAAAGTAGAGTTGTCAATACACTATTTACATTAATTTGTTCTTGCCATTCATTTATGACATGGTCCAAGTATAAATTAAATAATACTGGTGACACCCTTGTCTTATTCCCTGGTTTATTTCTATGTTTTGTTTCGATCACAAAGGAATGAAAAGGAAATCACAAAGGAGGCGATGAAATTGGCATAAGCTATGTCCTCTATTTTATATTATCAGTAGATTTTGTTTGTTTTATATCGAAAGTAAGAAATAATTGTGAAATCAGGAGGCTCTGACGAGGAAGAATCAAGTCGCCAGTCTTAGAAGTTTGCTAAGTTTGTTTAAATTTTCTGGAGAACAAGATCAGGGGGCTTAGACAAACCACTTTGGGCCTTGTATGTTAACAGAGGCGGCAATGTATGCAGTACTAACATGGAGTGCGACAACGGGTTTAGGCCCCCTCGGGGGAAAACTGCTGCTGCAAAGCAAATACAGCCACCTACCCCCCCCCCTTCCATCTACATCCGCGCCCCGTTCCAGAGATCGACCTGCTCCTGGAGAATACAACACCGTCTTACATATATTTTATTCACAACAATCAGTTGTTTTTTTTTGTTTCGTTAATTCACGCGAAATAAATGGAAATATATTACTTACTAATAGATTAACTATGTTTTTTTGCGCAATACTGTGTTTTGTCGTACTTACAGCAGTGGCGACCATGATTGAAAGTTTAACTTCCTACATTTCGGGGTTGCTATACTATACTGTAATAACATAACTATACTGTAATATTTCATTAAATAATGGAAATGGACAGTTAATGATAAATGAGGGAAATTTTGAGGAAGTGGTTGAATTCAAATACCTAGGAACAATAATCACAAATAGGAATGAGATGCACAAAGAAATTAAACATAGGCTCAATTCTGGAAATGTGTGCTATTATGCATTGCAGAGACTCTTGATGTCCCAACTCCTTTCAAAAAACGTTAAACTGAAAATATATAAAACTATTATTCTACCAGTTATATTATATGGATGTGAAACATAGATTCTTACTTTAAGGGAGGAAAGGAGATTACAAGTATTTGAGAATAAAGTACTTAGGAAAATTTTTGGACCAAAGAGAGATGAACAGACAGGTGAATGGAGAAGACTACCTAACAATGAACTACATGGTCTTTATAGGAAGCCAGATATAATAAGAACAGTTAAGTCTCGTAGACTGCGATGGGCAGGTCATGTTGCACGTATGGGGAATGGGAGACTTGCATGGAAGCTTCTTGTAAGAAAGCCAGAGGGAAAACGCCCAGTTGGTAGACCAAGAATGAGGTGGGAGAATAACATTAACTATGATTTGAGGGAAGTAGATTATACAGGGAATGATTGGAAGGCATTAGCTCAGGATAGGGATGTATCAGAGCTTATGTCCGTGCGGCCATGAACCTACGGGTTCGATAGTGGCAGTGAGTAAGTAAGTATACTATAATATTACATATTACAAATCACGTGTCGGCTGCGGTGCACTAGTGGTCATGCTCCTTGCCTCTGGTCCCAAGGGTCGCGGGTTCAAACCCGGGTATATCAATGGCAACCGAGCAGAAAGAAGAAAAGAGGGAGACTAAAGTTAACATGGAAGGAAAACATGAAGATAATAAATGCAAGCAAGAGGGCTAAGCATTGAAGATGCCCAAGATTGTACGCTTTAGAGGCATCAGCTGTAGAAACCCATAGATAGGTAGAATAAAGTCCAGGTGCATCGCTTCATACGGACTGTTTCTAGCAGGGACGGTTGGTCTAGTGGAAGGAACGTCTGTTTGTCCATGCATGAGATCGCGTTTTCGATCCCTCTGTTTATCTCTCTCTCTCTCTCTCTCCCTCTCTCTCTCTCTCTCTCTCGTCCTATTTCATTTCTCTTTCGTCTTGTTTCATTTTATTCATTTCTCTTGTTTTGTTTTATTTTATTTACATCATTTATGGCACTGCTTTATTTACACAAAATTATTTTCCCTTGCAAGGACACACAACAAAATAGAACGGATTTTAGTTCCTCAAATAGTTGTGCAGTTGTGAACCAAGTTCCTCACCCCTGATCATGCGCAATAACTTCGTTCTGGGACTTCTGATCTGTACGCCGTTAATTCTTTCTTAGGCTCTATGTTAACCTTGTGGCAACAGAAACATCACGGCCATCCGGATACATTATGTTAACCTTGTGGCAACAGAAACATCACGGCCATCCGGATACATTGATCGAGAAGTTAATTCTTGATGGAAGAATCTTTCAGAAATAACAGTGTTACGTGTAACTTGTAAAACAAATGTATAAAAACAGTCTAAGAAAAATTTCTTTGAAATAAATATTTGAGTCTAAAATGAGAGATGTTATTAGATTATGAAAACATTTGGTAGCTTAGGACGTGACTCGGTATAAATTTACATTTAAAAGTGAGGCGTTGTTTGCGGAATTTAAAAATCTATTATTACAATTGCCCCGGATATGAATAATTTGTGTTGAGGATGGACGAGAGATGAAATTGTCAGAGAAGTTTTGCCAACGTAATAAAACTCTTAACACCTCTGCGCTTCCGTCGTAGAGGAACTTTTTTTCTCTCTGAAGAAGACTAAAAAATATAAAAGAAAAAAAGATGCAAAGGAAAAGAAAAATGTGCTGCGGTTGATGAAAATATGCTTGGTAGCCATATTGTGGAGCCGCAAACAAGAAAATTCTTTTAGCAGCTGAAAAAGTTTTTAATTTACACAAATTCTTGTGTTTCCGTGGTGCAGTATTCATTGCTTACTGTCTCCCGAAAAATTAAAATATGATTACAGAAGCGGCTCGTCGTTAAATTAAAAAAATAAGAGCTTTGGTTAATAATAATAATAATAATAATAATAATAATAATAATAATAATAATAATAATAATAATAATAATAATAATAATTCTATGAAAACAAGATAAAAATATATACAGACATTCATAGTGATATTAGAAAACGAAGGTTAAAATTTTATGGCCATATTAAACGAATGAACTCAAATAGGCTTACAGAACAGATAATGGAATTCTACGAAAACAGAAGTAAAGCTCCAGTGGATACTATGAAGTGGATTGATGAAGTCAAAAAGGACTTAAAATTGGCAGGAATTACTAAAGAAGATATCCCAAACAGAGATATATTTAGAATTAAGGTGAATAAGTGACAAGTTGACCAAGAGGACAAACCGAAGAAATAAACTGGAACAACTTGGACAGATGAGAGAAAACAAGCTCATAGCAAAAGAATGAAAGAAATTTGGGCTCAAAGGAAACGCCTCTAAGCACTTTGCGTAGTCCTACATGGGCTCATCCGCAATAAAAAAAATGATGATGATAATAATAATCTTCTTCTTCTTTTTCTGCACTTCACGGGCTAGGCAAATTGCCTGTTCCGCCTCACAGTTGTTCTGTCCATCTTTTCACTGGTCTTTCTACATTCTTGAACCTCTTGGCTTGTAGTTGAAAGCTGCTCTTGGTAACCTTGTTACATTCATTCTTTCCACATGTGTAAACCATTTCTCTCTATATTCTTTGATTGTCACATTCAATGGATATATATTTAACTCTGTTCTTATATCTTCATTCTTCATCCGATCCAATCTTGTGCAGCCTTTTGTTCTTCTAAGGAAATTCATTTCTGCGCTTTGTATTCTACTTCGTAATTTTTGGTCATTACCCACGTTTCGCTCCCATAAAGTATTGCAGGAACTGCCAATGTTTTATAAAACTTCTATCTATAATAATAATAATAATAATAATAATAATAATAATAATAATAATAATAATAATAATAATAAATAAAATAATAATAATAATAATAGTAAGAATAATAATAATAATTAATAATAATAATAATAATAATAATAATAATAATAAACAATAATATAACAATAATATCAATAACAATAATAATAACAATAATATCAATAACAATAATAATAATATCAATAACAATAATGATAACAATAATCAATACTAACAAAATTCATTGTTAAAACCGTTGAGGTGGAGAGTCATAAAATAAGTTAAAATATACCTTCTTAGGTAAGATCCGTCGTCCTCAACTTATAAGATATGTATTCTTTATGTCTGTAGGCCTTTCAGAACATCCGTTCCATCTTCAGCAGGTCACTCTTCGCTACAACATCCAGTTTGATGATTGATGCTGCTGGTCCTAATGTGGTGTTGTCCTGACTAAAACTTTAGTATTTTTTTATTTATTTTTAATTTGTTACTATTATATTCCTAAATATTTTTCTATTTATCATGTCTTATTCGTCCACCGCTGTGGTCTCGAGGTAGCGTGCTGCCTTGTCACGCAGCGGGCCCGGGTTCTATCCCCGGTCGGGGCAGTTTTTCTAGGTGAGGTTTTTATCGGGGTTTTTCCTCACCTGTAAGACAAATGTCAGGAAAATTTTAAGGCCCAAACGGTCCCCGAAATCATATGGTCATCATCATCATTATCCTTCACCGGTGTGGAAAGCAACGGGAAGCTACCACATCTAGAATTCCCTAGTAAAGCTGCAAACATAGCATGAAAATGCTATGATTGCAGTGAAGGACCTGCCTTCGGGCAGAATTATTATGGATGGATGTCTTATTCCTTCATCTTGCATTTTTGTAGTTCTTTATAAATTCTTGTTACCATTCCAGTGTCAGTAATAATAATAATAATAATAATAATAATAATAATAATAATAATAATAATATAATAATAATAATAATAATATAATAACAATAGCATTATACATTATAGCATTATTATTATTATTATTATTATTATTTATTTATTTATTATTTTTGAAAAAATAAGAAATACTATCTTACAATAAAAACATGAATATCATATATTCAAACAGTAGATCATGTAAGATATAAACAATTAAATTCGTATGGGCACGTTAAACGAATGCAAGAAGAAAGTTTACCCAGGAATATATAGGAATGGTGTCCACCTGGAAGAACAAGGAAAGGAAGACCTCGAAACTCGTGGATGGAAGAAATAAGAACTGGAATGAGAACAAGAGGACTGGAGGACATGGAGTGGATGGATAGAGACGAGTGGAGAAGAAAAAATAACACACACAAGGATGTGTAAACATAACAAAATCTGTATATAAATAAATAAAATTATTATTATTATTATTATTATTATATTTATTGAAGTGTGTGAACAAGTAAAAATCTGCCTACTGTATTATATACAGTTTTATAATTCGAAGAGTACAATTCAATTGTTTCACTGAGTCTTTCCGACAAAAATCAATGTCTACCTCCATTGATAAACATGGTTTTCTAATGAAAAGCACCAAGTTAAAAATTAATTAAGTTGATTACATGGAACCGCTGATGGAATTAAATTTCTGTACAACACGAATATCCAGTTTACAGCCACAGAGTTATTAAGTAAGCAAACATAAGACTGATTGTCTCACCGCAAGGAAATGTGCCATTTATTTAGTTATCTCCCCGAACATGGCTCGGTGCATCACCTACACAACTCTACATAAATCAAGGAATAGTTCTCTAAATCACCGAGATTTTTACTCTGTGTAGGATAAGCCCAACCTGTGGAACTACGCAGTGTTGAAGAATTTCCTCAGAATTGAAGATTCCTCCAAAATTATTCCCCAACCTAACACATTTCTATTCCATTTCAACTAAGATTATTAAATGAATGAAAACTAGGTGTTTATCGGAGAACTTGGATTACCAATATTTCGATATGTGTGTGTTTATTACTTTTTGTTCTGGATTTCTATTTACTTCTAATTTGTTTCTCTCTTTCTCTTACTTACTTACTGGCACTATCGAACCCGTAGGTTCATGGCCGCGCGGACATAAGCTCTCCATACATCCCTATCCTGAGCTAATGCTTTCCAATCATTCCCTGTATAATCTACTTCCCTCAAATCATAGTTAATGTTATTCTCCCACTTCACTCTTGGTCTACCAACTGGCCGTTTTCCCTCTAGCTTTTCTACAAGAAGCTTCCATGCAAGTCTTTCATTCCCCATACGTGCAACATGTCCTGCCCATCGCAGTCTATGAGACTTAACTGTTCTTATTATATCTGGCTTCCTATAAAGTCCATGTAGTTCATTGGTAGGTAGTCTTCTCCATTCACCTGTCTGTTCATCTCTCTTTGGTCCAAACATTTTCCTAAGTACTTTATTCTCAAATACTTGTAATCTCCCTTCCTCCCTTAAAGTAAGAGTCCATGTTTCACATCCATATAATATAACTGGTAGAATAATAATTTTATACATTTTCAGTTTAACGTTTTTTGAAAGGAGTTGGGACATCAAGAGTCTCTGCAATGCATAATAGCACGCATTTCCAGAATTGAACCTATGTTTAATTTCTTTGAGCATCTCATTCCTATTTGTGATTATTGTTCCTAGGTATTTGAATTCAGCCACTTCCTCAAAATTTCCCTCATTTGTCATTAGCTGTCCATTTCCATTATATATGATAATGTATTTCTATGTGTGACCATATATTTAGTTTTATTGATATTTACTTCCAGTCATAATTTCTTAGTGTTACTCAATAGTGTGTGCGTGTGTTGTCCTTTAGTATCTCCTCGCTACCGGCCAATAGTACTATATCATCAGCATAAACTAACAGCTTATTAATACCATTGAGTTGTGGCCTTCTTCATTCTCTAAAGCTTCAATGGCTGCTCTAGTAGTATAGTTTTAACCCATTGGGAATTTAAAATTTATTTGAAAACATGAGTGTGTACAGAAATGAAAAATAGAAGTAGATGACGAAGTGCCAAGATCCTATAAACATTAATAAGTAGAGGAATTTCGGGTAATTGGATCCCTATTTTGAATTTTTCTTATTAAGTAATTTGAATTTTGTTTAATTACAGTGATATCATTAGTGTTGTAACTATGAAATAGCATTGTTATTTTATTCAAATATGGAAACTTCTTCATAATTTATAAACTTTTTCTACATTACAAGAAAGGTGCACTGTAACCTCCATATTCCGGTAAAGTGGACCCCAGAGTCCACCCTAGCCTTTAGACTATTTTAAGCTTTTTTTTGCAAATGCCCCTGGCTGTGTTTGGACATTCCTGGTGTTCTCTTTTGACATGGCGTACTTGTAAGGCACTTCTGAGGTTGGGGCGCCTGGAAGGCGGGGTTACGTTGCCCCGATGATATGACGGGTGATGATGATGATAGTGGTGCGCCAGGAGAGTCCCTAATCCTAAACTTAACCTAAGATGAATATGAATGATGATGATTGCGATGGCCATATGATGTTCGGGGACCGTTTGGGCCTTACAATTTTCCTGACATTTGTCTTACAGATGAGGAAAAACTCCGATAAAAACGTCACCCAGAAAAACTGTCTCGACCGGAGTTTTACTCTATTAATTTATGCAGACCGGTACAAATTAATCTGAAAGCATTTATGGCTGATTGTAATTAAAACGTATTGATATTTATTCAATAATTAAAAAAAACATTGTTTATTATGACATTCCACTGAAGAAAGCGACGGTCGTTGGGAAAAATAGTAAAATTAGAAGGAAATTAAATACAATTAATTAGGTGCATGATGTTTACAGATCCATCCTCATTCATAAAATATACGTATTCGTGTAAAGTGGACCCAGGTCCTTGTGGAGGGTCCACATTAACCAAATTCCTTTGTTATGTTTAATTACTTTATACAGCCGATATGTCACGTGATATCAAACCAAACCCGTCAGTATATTAAAACATCTGCATAATATAACATATTTAGGAGTTTTTTCAACATTTGTAATATTCAACAGCAGAAATTATGTTTTGATTCTTAGCTTGAAAAAAAATTAAAGTGGTCATTTTCATAAATATCACAAATAAACCCTTCTCACCACAAAGAATAAAAGAAACTGGCCTTGAACCCGTCAAAGTTGATGACGGGAAGAAGTTAAAATATATTCTGTTCGAGGGCAGCACCAATTAAAGAAGATATTAACAGGGTCCACTCAAACAGAAGGGTCCACATTACCCCAACTTCATATATTTACTTACCTGATGTTTGTATGTTTACTACAAAATAAATTCAAAACGATACAGGAGAATTTTATTACTGCAGATAGAGTAAGCAGTTGTTATTTTGTATTAAATCTCTAGATTCCCTGAAGGAATAATATTTGAGCTATATGTTTGATCTAATTATAAAAACAGGGATATTATCTGTCGCTTATATGCAGAAAATTGCATTAAAGTGCTGTCGGATATTCATCTAGGGATTTTCAAAAATATGTCGTCAAATAATGAACCACGTTGATACTCACTGCTGTTGCATATTTTATGTACAGTTTGCTTATTAACGCGATGAAGTAAAGTATGTGCCGACATTATTTTGAACCCTGAGGGAGCTCATAACAGAAATAAGCTGTTTAAGTGATTAAATCAATTCACACCACGTGGAGATAGAAAGATGCGCTTAAATGTCAGAGTTCACATTGCAATGTTAACTGGAGGCTACGTTCACTTTGATTAACGTACAAGATATATTTGACAAAATAATAGAAACAGAAAAAATAAAAATCAAGAAATTCACTTACCATCCATTGAAACACTATAAATTAAAAAAACAATTCAACAAGTTTAATATAAGATTAGCACCAAAGAATGAATACAGCCTTAATAGGATAATTAAAACCAATAAAAATGAAAGAATTGAAAATGAAAACAAATCAGGAATTTATCAGATCAAATGCAGGAATTGTGACAAAATTTATATTGGAAAAACGAAAAGAAATTTGAGAACAAGGGTGAAAGAACATCTTAGAAACATCAAAAATGAAGAAGTGGAAAAGTCAGCAGTAGCTGCTCATGCTTGGTCTGAAAAACATTTAATTGAAACAAAAGCCAGTCTAATTAAACAAATAGACAAACAAAAGGAACTCACGGTTTGGGAAAAGATCCACATTCAGAAAAACAAAGGAAAACTTATGAACTTCAAAATTCCCGCAAATTTTTATCTCATCCAGAGGTTCATCGGTCCACCAACAGAGGGAAGAAGAAGAGTTTCTTCCGATCGACATAACACCAGTCGCCAAAAAAGTTCTGAGGATGAGACAGTTATAGTCTCGAAATCGCGATCAACTTACAAAATTTATATGAGGAGAGGTAAGAAACATTTAATTTCACCATAAAATATAACTGTGTTTATATACAGATACTTCTAGTTTAAAAATAAAACAATTAATTTGCAAGTAATTTTCTTCGCGATAGCGTGTTTTGTCCTACCTACGGCAATGGCGACCATGATTGTAAGTTCAACTTCTTACATTTCGAGGTTGCCAACCTAAATAACTATTCTGTAATAAAATAACTATACTGTAATATTACAAATTACAAACACGCGTGTGGGAAGTAAAACCACTGCCCTCTATGTACACTACATACAATGTATATACAAAAAATATCTTGAAGGTAGTGTTAATATACATTATACGAAACAAATCACTGCATTTTAAATGAACTGAACTTTATTTGAAACAATATAAAACAATAAATACATCTTGTCGCCATTTTAACACTAATATTGTCTCATGGCCAACTGTTGTTTCAACTAATAAACATTGCCCACACTGTTAACGCCAGTCAATTGTCTATAATGAACGCAAATATTTCCAACAAAGATGTTGTTTTACTATTATTTATTATTTTGAAAACACCATCGCGCAACACATAGTCTACAACGCATGTTTGTGAAGTGTTTTACAAAATCTCGGAAATTAAAAACCTCGCTATAGCTCGGTATTTAAACATTTTCCTCGCTTCTGTAAAAACCACTTGCCAACCTTGCATCGTAATAAACTGTAAAACTCCCTGTTTTGAAGCGTGAGTCAACGTTATTTTGCAGCATGTTGTACTAAAGTATGCATTTCTGTTTGTGGATGGGTGACAGTACAGTAGAATTAAATTAGCGCGTACAATGGTTGGAGGGGGGGAGGGGAGGGGATTGCATAAACTAATGTGAAAATAATCTAATGCAGGGTAATCAACCTGATGGGTTAACTTCACCAGGACTTAATTTCAACCCAACTGCAGTTAACGTCATTACAAAATCACAACAAACTGCGCTTGCGCAACGCTATCACATTCAATGATCCAACCGCTGATGGTCACAATTTGTTATGATTCCTATAGATACTCAATACAGATTTACAGGGTGACTACAAACTCACAGACGAGCATTTTAATATTATAATGAATATAAAAGTTAAAGCTAATAATTTTATATTTTAAAATTATTTTAATATTTAAATATGACTTAAATAAATAAAAACATATAAATAATTCATTGTTGGTTATTGTTGAATAAAAATGTCTCAGTAAAAATTAAAGAAATTGTACTACATAACAGTTTTTGTAAAGAATGCTTTTAAAATTGTTTTAAGTCATTGTTGTCTGAATTATAAATCCTTCTGTTATAACTGTAATAAGAACACATGCTTAACTTCATATTCTTAAATGAAAGTAAACTAAACTCTGATTGGATGTTAAAACAATTAACTTTCTGATTTAACAAATCAAATTAAACCTTATATATAAAGGACTATTAACCAATAGAATTTAAAATTACCATCATGTGATGTAATAATGGTCTTAAAATTATAACAGAATTACAGTAGTCATTCTGCATACAACTTTCAACAAAGATAGAAGCAATAGAAATCTCCTGATAAAATGTAATATTTAATACAAGAAGAATAATTTATTTAAGAAAAGAAAATAATTTATTTTTAATTGACGGTGAAGAATAATACTACCTACATTTACTTGATCTGCTGGGAAATTAAGAAGTGAATAAATTTGCAATTATTTTTACAAGAAACATTTTTTAGTAATTTTGAAATGTTGTCCTATCCAGTGTACCAACTTCCGACCCTAAGGAGAGAATCCGGCTCTACCGAAACATAAACCCAACCTGAACCAGTAATCCTTTTTCGGGATACAAGTCCTTCTTCAAAATGTAACATCGGGCATGAAGAGAATTACTACTTCACATGTCATCATCAGATTCTCCATAAGACATTTTGCAATTAATTTCCAAACTTCTCTACAATAAAGTTAGGTACCTATATAGGTAGTTACATATGCTAGTGAAACTTGGGTCCTAAAACAAACAGTAACATTATTAATTTTTTGAAAGGAAAATTTTAAGAAGAATATTTGGACCAAATAGAGGAACTGATAACTGTTGGAGAATCAATAGAAAATCAGAATACAGTAAACCTTATAAGATCTCTCAGAATTAGTTGACTTGGGCATTTGATAAGATCAGAGACGGGTCAAGAAGCTCTATAAATGGAAACCTATAGGAGGCAGAGCAATTGGAAGACCGAAGATCAGATGGGAGGAAGACACAATGAATAAATACTAGTTTTAAAAAACTAAAACAACACGCTTTATTAGAAAAACCGAACTAAAAATGAAAAATAATTTTAATTTCCATCACGCTTGGGATAACATTAAAGTGGTCAACTAAAAAATCATCTCCAACACATATAGAATAAAACTAGAGTTATCTACAAAAAAAATATTTTACCATCAAATCAATTCATATATTTGATAATAAACAGATATTGGTAAAAGTAAAGTCTCTAAGAAGAAAATGTAAAAACCGTGACAGGCACCCCACGCTTTTGATGGTAAAATTATTTTTTGTAGATAACTCTAGTTTTATTCTAGATGTGTTGGAGATGATTTTTTTGTTGACCACTTTAATTTTATCCCAAGCGTGTTGGAAATTAAAATTATTTTTCATTTTTTAGTTCGGTTTTCTAATAAAGCGTGTTGTTTTAGTTTTTTTAAACATTATTATTTCTCTAAAAACATGTATTGCATGATTACATTGGCATAATTTGTCTGAATAAAAGATATTGGGAGATAAAATTTGACATAACTCTATTGGGAAGAATATATTGCAATATGAAATTGTAACTAACTCACTGGCATCATCAAACCCGTAAATTCATGGCCGCGCGGACATACACTCTCCATAAATCCCTATCCCGAGCTAATGTTTTCCAATCATCCCCTGTATAATCTACTTACCTCAAATCATAGTTAATGTTATTCTCCCACCTCAATCTTGGTCTACCAACTGGGCGTTTTCCATCTGGTTTTGCTACAAGAAGCTTCCATGCACGTCTTTCATTCCCCATCCGCGTCACATGTCCTGCCCATCGCAGTGTACAAGACTTAAGTGTTTTAATATATCTGGCTTCCTATAAAGACCATGTAGTTCATTGTTATGTAGTCTTCTCCATTCACCTGTCTGTTCATCTCTCTTTGGTGCAAACATTTTCCTAAGAACTTTATTCTCAAATACTCGTAATCTCCTTTCCTTGTTCTTCTTCTTCCTTCCAAGTATTAGGCCAAGGCCTGTTATGATCCTATAGAAAATTTTCCCTCCAGCGTTTCATAGGACGGCCCAGTGATCTTCGTCCTCTTGGTATATAATTATAAACAGCTTTGGGGATCCGATTTGAACTCATTTTTTCAAGATAGTGTTTCCAATTTAGTTGGTACTGTTTAATATATTCCAAAACTGGCTTAGTCTTTACTCTTTTAAGATATCGGTGTTCCTTTTCCGATCCCATCTGGTGTAACCCGCTGTTCTGCGCATGAATCTCATTTCACAAGCTGTTATTCTGCTTTCATTGTGTCTTTTTAATGTCCATGCTTCACTACCATAGGTCAACACTTGTCTAATCAAAGTGTTATATAAATGTAATCTGGTGTTTTTTGTACAAGGGATGGTTTCATAACTTGATTAATAATTTGCAAACTTCTATTATAACTAGTAATTTTTTAAGGGATATCCTCCCTTATAGTGAGTCCATGTTTCGCATCCATATAATATAACTGGTAGAATAATAGTTTTATATATTTTGAGTTTTGCGTTTTTTGAAAGGATTTGGGACGTCAAGAGTCTTTAATATGAAATTTCACTAATTCAAGTTGCGAAAAATGAATTGAGAGATAAAATTTGCTGTAATTTATTTATGGGGAAGTTTAATTTGGAAATTAAATGATACAGTAAATTATCCCATTACTCTGTAATATCTGAAGGGTTGTGTTTAATGGCATTTCCTGCTTTTATTAAAAGCGGTGTAACCTTTCAGTGGAAACTGAACGCGCCCGTATTTACCTGTTGACTTTGCTCTCTTGGTTTTTTATATGAAAGTTATTCCTTCTTAATACTTCTCCACTTATTCTTCTTTCTCTTGTGCGTCAGAAGACGATCCCCTTTTTACTCACTTGTTTTGCGGCTTTGACAGGATCTCACGGCCTCTTTTGTTGACAAAGTCTTTTTCCTTTCTCAGTCTTAGGAGGCTTAGAATGTTTGAATTTCTTCTTGTTGAAGCCACATCAACTTAAGAGGCATCTGATATCATATCTTATGTTGCTGCTATCTTCATTCGCTGCAATCAAAATAAAGTCTAGTCTATCCAGCGTTTATACAGCGTGTTTCAGAACCAGAGACCAGATGTTAGGGAAAATGCCTACAGTTATTTATTATAGATATTGTAAAAGTGACTTCATATAAGTTCATACCGACGACCCTAGAGTTGTTTTATATGAAGTTAATTTTGCCTATAAATGCCTATTTCAGCTTACAATGCCTATAAATGCCTATTTGCCATTTTTTCTCCAAATTAACTTAGTACTTACTTACTCACTGGCACTATCGAACCCGTAGGTTCATGGCCGCGCGGACATAAGCTCTCCATACATCCCTATCCTGAGCTAATGCTTTCCAATCATTCCCTGTATAATCTACTTCCCTCAAATCATAGTTAATGTTGTTCTCCCACCTCATTCTTGGTCTACCAACTGGGCGTTTTTCTTCTGGCTTTCCTACAAGAAGTTGCCATGCACGTCTTTCATTCCCCTTACGCGCCACATATCCTGCCCATCGCAGTCTACGAGACTTAACTGTTCTTATTATATCTGGCTTCCTATAAAGACCATGTAGTTCATTCTTATGAAGTCTTCTCCATTCACCTGTCTGTTCATCTCTCTTTGGTCCGAAAATTTTCCCAAGTACTTTATTCTCAAATACTCGTAATCTCCTTTCCTCCCTTAAAGTAAGAGTCCATGTTTCGCACCCATATAATATAACTGGTAGAATAATAGTTTTATATATTTTCAGTTTAACGTTTTTTGAAAGGAGTTGGGACATCAAGAGTCTCTGCAATGCATAATAGCATGTATTTCCAGAATTGAACCTATGTTTAATTTCTTTGTGCATCTCATTCCTATTTGTGATTATTGTTCCTAGGTATTTGAATTCAGCCACTTCCTCAAAATTTCCCTCATTTGTCATTAGCTGTCCATTTCCATTATATACTGAATTTCTACGTCTGACCATATATCTAGTTTTACTGATATTTACTTCCAGTCCTAATTTCTTAGTGTTACTCAATAGTGTGTGTGTGTGTGTGTGTGTGTTGGCCTTTAGTATATCCTCGCTATCGGCCAGTAGTACTACATCATCAGCATAAACTAACAGCTTATTAATACCATTCAGTTGTAAGCCTTCCTCATTCTCTAAAGATTTAATGGCATGCTCTAGTACAAAATTAAATAGTAGAGGAGAAAGCGCATCTCCTTGCTTCAACCCATTTAACTTAGTATTTCAATTATATTAATTGAAATGGACCAACTTCATGACACATATCATTGCATAGAAACCTTTAATTGACTGACAATATTATTTCTGATGTTGATAACACTGAATTCAGTCTGTAGTCCTCGTTCACAGACAGGTGCTTCAAAGACAAAGTTGTGCGACATGTGTATGGCTTATTTTTGTTTTTGTTTGTTTGTTTGTCTGTATTTTTTTTACCTTTAGAAACAGTTGTTTTACGATGCCTAAAGAACGGACAACAGTAAAAGACAAACTGACCAATTTCGTGAAAGAATTTGGTTGCGGAAATATTCTCAAAGTGACGGTTCAATATTGTTTTGCAAAGTGTGTGAAACTTCAGTCAATTGTGCGAAGAAGTGTCATTTTCGCAGCACATACACACTGCAAAACATAAGTATGCTCTTTGTAAGAAGACAAAACAAGTTCCAAAATCATCTCTGATATCTTCTTATGCTATTGATTGGATATGTTTATATTCTTTACGTAACGCCGTAAAGATTTATGTTGTCCATTTTTTGTAAGAGCCTATTTTGATTGTTAGTGCCTATATTAATGTTTTTTGTGCCTTTTTGCTTGGCTATTTTGAATTTTTAAAGCGCCTAACATCTGGACTCTATTCATAACCAATGTTTCATGTTCTAGTGCAGAGGTCATCAACTATATTTCATGGAGGTCCATTTTCAAAGTAGCAAATTAAGTCGAGGTCCGGAGCCTCAGTTGATTTAACACACGAAACTTTTTTTAAGTAATTAATATTATAAGAAAATTATTTAAATGATGTTCATTCATTCATAGTGTTCTGCTCAAGAGCAGGTCTTTCACTGCAAACTCAGCATTCTCCACTCTTTTCTTAACTCAGCTTTCCTTTTTGTATCTGCATACAAACCATTTATTTGAATATTGTCTATCATCTGATGCCTTTTTCTGCCTCTAACTTTCTTTCCGTTGACCATTCCTTCTAGGGCATCCTTCAGCAGTCAGTTTCTTCTTAGCCAGTGGCCAATCCAATTTATTTTCCTCTTCTTTATGAGTTCCAGCATTGTTCTTCCTTCACCCACTCTATCTAGCATATCTTTATTTCTTACATTGTCTGTCCATTTTATACGTTCCATTCTTCCCCATATCCACATCTCAAAAGCTTCCAGTCGCTTTTCCTCATTCCTTCGTAATGTCCAAGTCTCTGCAACATACAATGCTACACTCCACATAAAGCACTTCACTAGCCTCTCCCTTAATTATTTTGCCAAAGGTCCGCAGGAAATGCTTCTCTTCTTGTTGAAAGCTTCTTTTGCCATTGCTATCCTCTGCTTTACAGTTCATGTTACTATTGATAGTACAACCCAAGTATTTGAAGCTCTCCACTTGCTCAATGGCTTCATCTTTAATCCTCATGTTTATCTTCCTTGGTTTCCTTCCTATAACCATGGCCTTCGTCTTATTTATATTTATCTTCATCCCATAATCCTTGCACTTATCATTTAGCTCCATCAGCATGTTCCTCAGTGTCATTGCATCTTCTGCTAGCAAAGCCATATCATCAGCAAATCTTATGCACTTTATTCTTCTTCCTCCCATGTTTATGCCTCCTGTATTGCTGAAGCAGTTCTTCCAAGTAGATGTTGAAAAGAGTAGGTGATAGAGGACATCCTTGCCTCACCCATCTTCCAATTTCTCTTCCCTCTGACATTTCTTCTCCTATCTTCACTTTTATTCGCTGTTTCATATAAAGACTACTTATGAGCCTCCTCTCCTTCCAGCTCACGGCAATTTTCTTCAAGATCTTCAGGAGTTTATTCCAATTTACTCTATCAAAGGCCTTTTCCAGGTCAACAAATACTGCATAAACACCTTTATCATTTTTCTATATATCTTTCTGCTATTGTTCGTATCAATCCAATTGCATCCCTTGTACCCTTTCCCTTCCTGAAGCCAAATTGTTCTTGTTCCAATTCGCTTTCCATCGTAGAACGTAAACATCATTCCCTGTATAATGTACTTCCCTCAAATCATAGTTAATGTTGTTCTCCCACCTCATTTTTGGTCTACCAACTGGGCGTTTTCCCTCTGGCTTTCCTACAAGAAAATTCCATGCACGTCTTTCATTCCCCATACGCGCAACATGTCCTGCCCATCGCAGTCTACGAGACTTAACTGTTCTTATTATATCTGGCTTCCTATAAAGACCATGTAGTTCATTGTTAAGTAGTCTTCTCCATTCACCTGTCTGTTCATCTCTCTTTGGTCCAAAAATTTTCCTAAGTACTTTATTCCCAAATACTTGTAATCTCCTTTCCTCCCTTAAAGTAAGAGTCCATGTTTCGCATCCATATAATATAACTGGTAGAATAATAGTTTTATATATTTTCAGTTTAACGTTTTTTGAAAGTAGTTGGGACATCAAGAGTCTCTGCAATGCATAATAGCACGCATTTCCAGAATTGACCCTATGTTTAATTTCCTTGTGCATCTCATTCCTATTTGTGATTATTGTTCCTAGGTATTTGAATTCAGCCACTTCCTCAAAATTTCCCTCATTTGTCATTAGCTGTCCATTTCCATTATATAATGCATATATGTGTGACCATATATTTAGTTTTATTGATATAACGGTACTCTTTACAAAGACGTATTATGAACTTGCATAGTAATGCTATAATTGAAATTAAATTAGAGAGAGAGACCTTATGTTTTATGTACTATCTCTATCATCTTTTCAAAATTACTTACTTATATAAAGAATAAAAAAGTAATTTAGTTCACAAAAAAACTGTATCAGGCTTCCAAAAGGTTCTCTTGAACATCAAAGAAAGTTGACATTCTGTTCTCTTCACTCACTGCTTATAAAAATGTTCCCTTCTCTTTGTAACAGTCTCTTCTTATATTGCTTCTATTCTAATTCCTTTCTTTTCTTTTCGTTCTCATCTCAAAATGACTTTCAGGGATGTGGAATCATCGATTGTTTAGAAAGAACAAAATTCTTTCTCCCTTCAACTTTTTAGCAATGCCTTATTCAACTTAAAAGTTTTTGTTGCTTTTAAATTTCTAAGTAGCCCATTTCAACATGTTTTTTATCTTTTTCTTCCCACAAAGGATTCAGTAATTTGAGGGCGCTGTTTGTAATTCAGATCACACTATCTTATCTAGACGCATATAGATGTCAGCACCATATTAACTTATTCCATTACCTTCTGTAATGTATGTTATAGTCGAGCCATGAATTCGTAATTACTATCGTCATGTTGCTGTACTTATTTAGTATTTGCATCGAAATACATTCAGCTTTTCTCGCTCCCTTCATTTTAAATTAATGATTATAAAAGTCAAAGGGACTAACAGTTGAGGTAAGTAAATAAATTAAGGGTGGGGTTGTACAAGACCAGCTTTTTACTTACGTGACTTATGTCATTTTTGATGTAATTTAAAGTATTACAACGTGTTACTGATACCATTTATCTGCGAGAAATCACCATCGTTAAAATATGTAAACTTAACATGAAATGATCTAGTGGAATATGATTTAAGGTTGTAACCGTCAGACATGTTGAATTTTTCATAGAATAACTGATATGAAGAGATCATTTATCTTACGTATGAAATCACATTTAAAATGCAAGGAATATAAAAGCTAACCAAACCTAAATCAATTACTTTAACCCAGGTGAATTCCAGGGAACGTCGTTTTTATTATTTTATGTGGTTAAACAAGTGAAAGAGAAATTCGGACATAATTTGTTGAAACCACAGATATGGTACACAGATATGCTAATGTACACATTGTGCTCATTTGTGGTTTATCGCTGGTAATCGGTGGTTTATCGCTGGTTAAAAGTGTCATAATCGGTGGTTTATCGCTGGTTAGAGGTAAGAACTGTTGTAACCTTTGTTGTCACGACAGGAAATAGTTCCACTTTATTTTCATATTTACGAGTAAAACAATGAAATGGTAATTACATCTCGTAAGTAAATACATTTAATAAGATGTTTTATTAATGTTTCTTGCAATTAGGTGCTGTTAAAGTGGGAGCTTGTCATCTCCCACTCGGCCAATTGAAGGATTGACTTAAAAAAGTTAAACATTCCATTTTATATATTTATAATCCAAAATCTAAACACAATGAAAGCTATATAATATATTCCATCTGCTATCCTCTTTTTCCTTCGTCAACTCATACCGTATGTTAAACCCGGTGCCCTATTTCATTCGATTTCACTGCTTCTGTCGACGGTCAAGATATTTCTAGATATTTTCATCCTTCCGATCATGCGTTAAAAAATTATCAAATTAAAAATTCTTTACTTTAATATCTCGTGTAAAAATGAGTCTAAAACTATAATTTTAACGCAATAAATAAGTACATACAATATGCGCACCCTGTAGTTAAAAGAAGTCACGTGTGTGAAATTAATATAAATCAATTTTGATAAAACTCTTATAAAGTTGTTGAGTTGTGGCGTTCTTAAACTGGAGTCGAACTTGGGTCGTTAGAATGCAAAGTATGCGTTACTCGTAACGCTTGGATTGCCTTTGAAACGCTATTCATCGCTCTTTTGTTTCATGGCAAACTATGGTAATTAGAATAGCAGTTAACAGCTCACAGTTGGCAAAAATATAACCGCACCAAGCGGAATCTCGTTTCAAACTAATCTGCAATCACGTTTGTTTACAATGAATTTAGTTTTCAGTGCACTCTATAAGGCTATCGAATATCTCTCTGGGTGTTACATTATACAACACCTCTCTTAGGGGTGCATGTTGTTGGCCTAACAATATTTCTATTCAAATCTTTTTATAGACGCTTTAACATCTAACGTCATATCACGCCTAGAATCTTCTTCTTCTTCTTAAACTTAATTTGTAGGATTTTCATTCTGTTTATTTCCAAAATCACTCCTCGGAGGAAGACGTATTGGATGTGCATTGACTGTCTATCCATCTCTTGGCTGGTCTTCCTCTTGTTCTTCTCCCGTCCATTGGTCTATCTTCTTTACCTCTTTTTGCAAGCTTCTTTCTATATGACGGTTCCAATATTTTCGTCTATCTATAATAAATGTAGTTATGTCTTGATTTGGCATTTGTCCCTAATACCTTATCTGTGTTGTGTATTTTATCAAATAATGTTTTCCCCTGAATAGTTCTTAAGATTTTAATTTTCGAATTTGCTTATTATTTGTTTAGTTTTTGTTGTATCAGCCCTAGTTTCTGCTCCATATACGATAACTGGTCGAACTATCATTTTGTATATGCGGGTTTTGCTTTCTTTTGACATATGTTTGTTGCACCAAATTAAATCTTTCATATACCCTGATATTTGTGCTGCTTTATCAGCTTGTTTCTTTACTTCTTTCATTAAATGTTTAGTGTTTGTTATTAATACACCTAAATAATTAAATTCTGACACTTGTTCTATAATTTTTCTTTCCACTTCTAATTTGCATCTTACTGGATCTTTTGATATTGTTAAGCATTTTGTCTTATTCGTGTTAATTTCCATATTGTATTTTCTTGCATTTGTATTAAATTGATGTAAAGATCTTTGTAAATTATCTTCAGATTCTGAAAAGAGAACGACATCATCTGCGTAACATATTAAGTGAAATCTTGTGTTTCCCATTTTACAACCCAAACGTGGTGGTATGTTTTCAATAATTTTATAATCTTTGGTAGAATATATATTTTTTCTTGATAGAGTGTTTGTCTTGATTGGTAACACTGAACAACAAAAAAGAAACTTTTTTTTGTCTCAGAAAGAAAACATGTGATTCCGATAGTAATTTTTCTCCTGAATTCAAATATGATATCGGTTTTTCTCCATCACGCATGGTTTCCGAGAGACAGGAATTTATAATTGCAAACACTTCAATATTTCCTACATTCGTAACTACACAATGTTCGAACATTCGGACTCACCTAGAAAGTAAGAACCGACGATTTTCTGTTACATTTCGCCTGTGGAGCATCCCTCTTGATGGTCCAACAATAATCGGCCAGCATATTAGGATTCCATTTGCCTTGATATCTCTTTTCCATGGCTGAAACCATTTGAGTTAGCTCATTTGGTTTTATTTTACAATGGACAAATGGACGAAGAAAACGTTTATTAAAAAATATTTATTTAAACCCATTAATTGAAATTGAAATAAAAAAACTGTGTTTCCGAATAAATATTTGAAAACATGATAAAAATTGCATTAAGTACAACTATTGGTACTCATGAGACAAAAATCATGTTGACCAGTTTAATTATATTTATCATAAGTAACGCCGCCACGAGTGAATTTATCTAGAGAATTTGGAAATCAAGAGTGGCATTTGTTAGGACTATTTAACGAATAAAATTAAGCTGTTTACTCACAAATCATTATTTAAATATAGTTATTTTAAAGTATTTATATATTTAATGTAAACGGCGATGTTTGAAAACAAATGAAAAACGATTGGTACGCTTCATCTGATTCTCTTGTTTATCACTGCAACCAGATCATACTATTTATTGCCAAAGGAACGCAATATTGTAAGAATGCTCTCTAATGGAGAAAAAAATGAAACACATCAAACTGTATATTAATTCATTTCTGATGTCGTATGATGGAAATATGACAATTATATTTTTCTGGATTATTACCTGGGAAAAAAATTAAGAAAGTGCAAACAGTGGTTTCTTTTTTTGGTGGTATAATCAATTGCTACAAATGTTTTTATATTAACTCCTGCAAGCGCTATGTGTTGACATCCATGCACTATATATACAATCTGGTAGCCGTATTTCTTGTAGAATCAGTCACTGCAAAATAATGATCAGACCTGTTCAGAATATTAAAAAGGAGGAGCTTTCTTTAATATGGAAAATTTAATATTGATAAATATTTAGTGAAAGACGAATGTGATTGGTTGTAAATGAAAAACCATTGAAATGTGATTGGTCATTGAGTCCTATTTGGGGCACGAGTTAAATAGTCTTACTGAATAATTTAAAATATTCATAAAATCAATATGTTCTGAACAAGTACAAATAACAGTAAAGCTTAACGCAACCCCAGAGAGTCAACTATAAAACATAATTGCAGTAAAATGATTGTGTGTACCAACAGATTGTGTTGTTGTGCAGGGCGCATGTCCAAGGGGAGGAAACATCCTCAGTTTCTGGATAAAAATGCAGCCAGCGCCGGCAGTACAGGCGCTGTTAGGACGGAGGCGCCGCTGTGAACAGGACGTCGAGACGCCTAGGTGAGTGCAAGTTTCGTAACATCCGTGTGTTCTCTTGTATTTCTTTACAAACTTAGTGAACATAGAGGAAGGAGGTTCTATGTGAAACACACTCTAGCTCACAATATCAATTATAAAATTAATTTAATTTTTATGTTTTAAAAACAGGCAAAATAATAATTTAGTGGCGATCGCTAATATCACATAGTATAACTTATATTTAAACTTAATGTTCCTATCTTTTCATCGATGTGCGTTTTTATTTTATTGTTATTTATAGACGCTTAATAAGGTCACATCGCATCGAGTATATTTTGTTGTGCCCAATGGACTGTGTATTTTTACACGCTTTATATTATCTATCTATCTATCTATCTATCTATCTATCTATCTATCTATCTATCTATCTATCTATCTATCTATCTATCTATCTATCTATCTATCTATCTATCTATCTATCTATCTATCTATCTATGTAACGGAATCTTTCAACGCGATTTTCACCTACTTAAAATCATTGGATCGACTTGAAACTTTGTATACTTGTAAAAGACCCGTCACAATACAATACTATCATATTTGTTTCTAAAATCCTGGCCAGAATAATCAGAAAATCAAAGAAAGTGTCTTTGTATCCATGTAACGGAATCTTTGAACACGATTTTCACCCACTTAGAAACATTGGAACGACTTGAAACTTTGTATACTTGTAAAGGACACGTGACAATACAATAATTTAATTTTTTCTAAAATCCTGGCCAGAATGATCAGAAAATGAAAAAAATGAAACTGGTATAATAGGTTGCGGACTTGTCGACTTTTTAATCGATCGTTATAAGAGCTAGGTTGATAGAGCGGTGAACTAGTGGTATATAATTTCAGTAATCCATAGGTTGCTGGTTCAAATCCGGCCTGGAGGATTTTTATAGAAGAGTATTACTTTTAGCTCATACTGCAATAGTATCGAATTTAAAGATATTTACATTTTTATCTTATTCTGTAAAATATTAAAACTAAAAACTAAAAAATGAATAATAGTTTTAAAAAACTAAAGGAAGGCACTTTATTAGAAAACCGAACTAAGAAATGAAAAATAATTTTAATTTCCAACGCGCTTGGGATAAAATTGAAGTAGTAAACAAAAAAAAAATCATCTCCAACACATCTAGAATAAAATTAGAGTTATCAACAAAAAGAAAATAATTTTACCATCAAAAGCGTGGGGTGCTCTATATCAATTAATATATTTGATAATAAACAGATATTGGTAAAAGTAAAGTCTCTAAGAAGAAAATGTAAAAACCATAAAAAGGCACCCTACGCTTTTGATGGTAAAATTATTTTCTTTTTGTTGATAACTCTAATTTTATTCTATATGTGTTGGAGATGACTTTTTCTTCACCACTTTCATTTTACCCCAAACGTGTTGGAAATTAAAATTATTATTCATTTTTTAGTTCGATTTTCTATTAAAGCGCGTTGTTTTAGTTGTTTTAAAACTATTATTTATTGATTTATTTATTTCATTGTTACTTATAGACGCTTAATAAGGTCAAATCGCATCGAGTATATTTTGTTGTCACCAATGGACTGTGTATTTTTATAATTATATCTTAAGTGTATTGAGGTAGAAGCTCGTCCATTTAATTTTAATAATAAAACTTTGTATTAAATGATGAAGGGGCCCGACTGGTGGACATAACGAAAAAATGGCAAAGAATGCATTTTTTGTTTATTTGATTTTTAATAACTGTAAATCTTTAGGATCATTTTCATGTATTTTTTTTATTGTTGGAGCAAAATTGAGTCCGTGACGTAAGAGTTTAAATACCCTGGTCAGCTTTACTACTTAAAATGCTCCTTATGATGCTATCTTCTTCTACCTTTTGATGTGATAGACCTAGTGGTCTGTTACGTGTCTCAATCCAACGTTTGAAGGGTCTGCCCAAAGATCTCTTGCCTGGTGGCTGGTAATTTAAGATTTGACGTGGTATTCTTGTTCTGCTCATTCTTCTTACGTGAGATTTCCAGTTGTTTCTGTATTTTTGTACATATTCCATGACTGATTCTGTTTGTAATTCTTTGAGAATCTCAGAATCCCTTTTATGGTCTGTTCTTGAGCACCTCCTTTTAAACATTCTGAATAGGTCATAGCATTATTTTGCAGTGACTGACTCCATAAGAAATACAGCTACCAGATTGTATATATAGTGCATGAATGTCAGCACATAGCGCATGCGGGAGTTAATATAAAAACATTTGTAGCAATTGATTATACCACCAAACAAAGAAACCACTGTTTGCACTTTCTTAAATGTATTTTTTCCCAGGTAATAACATTCCAGAAAAATATAATTGTCATATTTACATCATACGACATCAATTTAATTAATACCTATAACGTTGGTTATAAATTTCTCCACTAGGGTGCATTCTTACAATATTGCGATCCGATCCTTTCGCAATAAATAATATGATCTGGTTGCAGTGATGAACAAAAGAAGCAAATGAAGCGTACCAATCGTTTCTCATTTGTTTTCAAACATCGCCGTTTACATTAAATATATAAATATTTTAAAATAACTATAGTTAAATAATGATTTGTGAGTAAACAGCTTAATTTTATTCGTTAAATAGTCCTAACAAATGCCACTCTTGATTTACAAATTCTCTAGATAAATTCACTCCTCATTTCGTGAGTCGTGAATTTATCGATAATTTGGAAATCACTCGTGACATTAATTATGATTTTTTTTTCAAAAAATGAAAAATAAGCAGTGTCCTCCCTTTACGAAGATTACTTTTCATAGCAAATGTGTTTGGTGGAATCATAAAGACTCTGAATCTCAAATTTCATGAGAGAATGTTTAAAAATACATCGCAAGGAGCATTTTTAGAAAATATTTTAAAAAAATGGTCTTAAAAAATAATAATTGTGAAACTATTCAACTTACAAACACCAAACGTCACAGAAACACTTCTACAAACACGTAATGTAAAGATAAACACCAAACGTCACAGAAACACTTCTACAAACACGTAATGTAAAGATAAACACCAAACGTCACAGAAACACTTCTACAAACACGTAATGTAAAGGATAAACACCAAACGTCACAGAAACACTTCTACAAACACGTAATGTAAAGGATAAACACCAAACGTCACAGAAACACTTCTACAAACACGTAATGTAAGGATAAACACCAAACGTCACAGAAACACTTCTACAAACACGTAATGTAAAGATAAACACCAAACGTCACAGAAACACTTCTACAAACACGTAATGTAAAGGATAAACACCAAACGTCACAGAAACACTTCTACAAACACGTAATGTAAAGGATAAACACCAAACGTCACAGAAACACTTCTACAAACACGTAATGTAAGGATAAACACCAAACGTCACAGAAACACTTCTACAAACACGTAATGTAAAGGATAAACACCAAACGTCACAGAAACACTTCTACAAACACGTAATGTAAAGGATAAACACCAAACGTCACAGAAACACTTCTACAAACACGTAATGTAAAGGATAAACACCAAACGTCACAGAAACACTTCTACAAACACGTAATGTAAGGATAAACACCAAACGTCACAGAAACACTTCTACAAACACGTAATGTAAAGATAAACACCAAACGTCACAGAAACACTTCTACAAACACGTAATGTAAGGATAAACACCAAACGTCACAGAAACACTTCTACAAACACGTAATGTAAAGGATAAACACCAAACGTCACAGAAACACTTCTACAAACACGTAATGTAAAGATAAACACCAAACGTCACAGAAACACTTCTACAAACACGTAATGTAAAGATAACACCAAACGTCACAGAAACACTTCTACAAACACGTAATGTAAGGATAAACACCAAACGTCACAGAAACACTTCTACAAACACGTAATGTAAAGATAAACACCAAACGTCACAGAAACACTTCTACAAACACGTAATGTAAAGGATAAACACAAACGTCACAGAAACACTTCTACAACACGTAATGTAAAGATAAACACCAAACGTCACAGAAACACTTCTACAAACACGTAATGTAAAGGATAAACACCAAACGTCACAGAAACACTTCTACAAACACGTAATGTAAAGATAAACACCAAACGTCACAGAAACACTTCTACAAACACGTAATGTAAGGATAAACACCAAACGTCACAGAAACACTTCTACAAACACGTAATGTAAAGATAAACACCAAACGTCACAGAAACACTTCTACAAACACGTAATGTAAAGATAAACACCAAACGTCACAGAAACACTTCTACAAACACGTAATGTAAAGATAACACCAACGTCACAGAAACACTTCTACAAACACGTAATGTAAAGGATAAACACCAAACGTCACAGAAACACTTCTACAAACACGTAATGTAAAGATAAACACCAAACGTCACAGAAACACTTCTACAAACACGTAATGTAAGGATAAACACCAAACGTCACAGAAACACTTCTACAAACACGTAATGTAAAGGATAAACACCAAACGTCACAGAAACACTTCTACAAACACGTAATGTAAAGATAAACACCAAACGTCACAGAAACACTTCTACAAACACGTAATGTAAAGATAAACACCAAACGTCACAGAAACACTTCTACAAACACGTAATGTAAAGATAACACCAAACGTCACAGAAACACTTCTACAAACACGTAATGTAAAGGATAAACACCAAACGTCACAGAAACACTTCTACAAACACGTAATGTAAGGATAAACACCAAACGTCACAGAAACACTTCTACAAACACGTAATGTAAAGATAAACACCAAACGTCACAGAACACTTCACTTCTACAAACACGTAATGTAAAGGATAAACACCAAACGTCACAGAAACACTTCTACAAACACGTAATGTAAAGGATAAACACCAAACGTCACAGAACACTTCTACAAACACGTAATGTAAAGGATAAACACCAAACGTCACAGAAACACTTCTACAAACACGTAATGTAAGGATAAACATTTCAACACAATCAAATTAAAACTAAAAAAGAATTAAATTCACTAGTCGGTCCTCAGATATAATGAGAACAGTTAAGTCTCGTAGACTCCGATGGGCAGGACATGTGGCATGAATGGGAATGAAAGACGTGCATGGAAGCTTCTTGTAGGAAAACCAGAGGGAAAACGCCCAGTTGGTAGACCAAGAATGAGGTGAGAGAATAACATTATATATGATTTGAGGGAGGTAGATACAAGGGAATGATTGGAAAACATTGGCTCAGGATGGGGATGTATGGAGAGCTTATGTCCGCGCGGCCATGAACCTACGGTTCGATAGTGCCAGTGAGTTAGTTAGTTAGTCGGTCCCTTAATATTATGAGAAGGATCCTAGTAAAAAAATGCAACTGGATCTGAGTCTTAAAAAAACGAGAAAAATCTTAGAACCGGTTGGTCGGTCGAGATATCTCTTGTTTGAAACGTTATGTTAGGTGGTGCTTTGAATTGACACCAGGTATTCAAAAATGATATTAAATCAGGAGAGAGAAAACAGTTACGTGTTATTTTATATTCAACATAGTTTTAGTGAATTCGGAGTAAATGGAACAATTGAGGTTGTTCTTGAGAAAATATTTTTCAAAAGTTTAAAAATCTCTATGGAGCTTATTTAGTATAAATGGGTACGACAAAAAATTGTATATAGGTCTATGTACATATTTGTTTGCCAAGACTAGCGGCCGCATTTTTTTTTCGCAACAAAACTCTGCATATTGCAATCAGTTTTTTTCTGGGTGAGGCTTTTATCGGGGTTTTTCATCACCTGTAAGACAAATGTCAGGAACACTTTAAGGCCCAAACGGTCCCCGAAATCATATGGTCATCGCAATCATCATCATTCATATTCATCTTACATTAAGCTTAGGATTAGGGACTCTCCTGGCGCAGCACTGTCATCATCATAATCATCACCCATCATATCATCGGGGCAACGTAACCCCGCCTTCCAGGCGCCCCAACCTCAGAAGTGGGTTACCATTACGCCAATGCCAGAAGAGAACACCAGGAATGTCGAAAGACAACCTGGGGCATTTGCAAAAAAAAAGTAATTCCAATAAATACTCTCTGATTCTAAGGCAGCAATATATGCAATAAATTCACACAAAATCAAGTCAATACAAATTAAAGAGTGCTACAAAATGATTTAACAACTCCAAAACTACAGAAAAGAATTCAATTGCAATGGATACCTGCACATTGTGGAATTGCTGGAAATGACACTGCTGATTTTCTTGCCAAAAAAGGCTCCATCTAATTCAGAATACTACTAAAAGCTTACCTTTCACATCCATAAAAAGAATAATTAGAAACAAATATAAAATCAAACAAAACCAAGACCTATGTAATAAAGCCAAAGACAAAAAATGGAATATTTTAGTAAAGAAGCCAGATATTATTCCAGAAATTCCACGTAAAACTACAGTAGCAAAATTTAGACTGTTTACAGAACATGACTATTTGGCCAAACATTTATATAAAATAGGAATCTACACGAATCCAAATTGTCCTCTATGCAACAAAGATGAAGAACATCTACAAACCTGTGAAGTATTACCTGTTGGATCCACCATAGATAAATATTGGAGACCAAGAACGCTACTGGCTTCGTTACCAAGGCCCAGCATTTGAAAACAACAACATAATTGTAATAAAAGCAGATGAAAACTAACGAGATGAGATTTTTTTTTGGAATATCACAAATATACCTAATGATAACAGTTACGCACCATTTCGTTTTCAGAGCGGTCCGCCACAATTAAATAACCGACACGAGAAATAAGTGTTTTGCTAATTTAAGTATTAATAAGAATATTAATTGATATCTGGTTTCAAAAGCAGCCATTTCTCAACAGTAGAAAAATATGATCATTGTTTCATAAACAATTACGAGATGGCGTCAGCTTATATCAAGATAATGAGTGATTAATTGCGCAGCCCATTGTTGAGCCATAGCTACTCTTTTGTCAGGAGTTAATAGACGTTCATTTTAGTTACAGTAAAACGGGACTTTGACATATTTTTGAAGGTTTTTTAAGGTCTAACTCGTATGATTTATGCCGAAAAAATTGAACGTATGATTTATTGTACCAATTTTAGAATATAAATTCAATTTGGTACTGTTGTCCTCAAGTAAAACAATGACAAGGACAACAATGAGTGTTGTTTAGGTCTGTTTTGCCCATGTGCTGGGGCTACTTTGACATCACATTTGTTTTCACTATAATTCACTGTAGGTACTACTTTGACACCAATTTATCTTTTTATAAATATTTTTATTGTAACAACTGTACTACAAATGTTTTTATAACTGTAATTTGACAAAATAAACTTAAACTTCTTTATCAATTCTGACGCGCAACAGAACACAAAAATTATATAATTATTGTAGTTAGACAATCAGGAATTAATTAGAAAATATGAATTTTTGAAACAACAGTAGAAAATAAAAAAAGACAGATTTTCACATCTCATCTTCACATAGTTCACATTCATATTGAGAATTGTTGGATCCTCTGTTACACGCACCACAGACCCAGAGCTTGCATCTTACACAACAAATCCAGTCCTTACCCCTGTAAAACCGAAAAGCACAATTTTATCTTCGCTGGGAATTCATTGTTGTTGAAAGTGACACAGATGTGTCTCCAACAATTAACATCCTCTTTTAAAACAACTTAAATATTCGTGCGTCTTCAAGGAAATGTCTACACCATTGAATTGTTGTCAAAATAGCCCAAAACACGCAAGAAATTGAAAATGTCAAAGAAGCCCCAATTCTGTCAAAGTAACCCCAGTTAA